>LJIJ01000104.1:0-292074 GCA_001718145.1 Orchesella cincta | reverse complement strand
AATCTGGACCTGACTTCGAGAGCCTAATTATAACAAGTACACAAAAGAGTGGAGTTTTAGTTGTTTGTTTGAAAAACTGTTTGGTGTGCGAGCAAAGAAAATCACACATATTTTGCATAAATTAAGTTATTTCCGGGACTAATCACAAATTTTCCAGGCTGCAAAAAGTGCAAGATCTTAATCGGACTCGACTTCCCTCATCTGAACCAGAAGAGAAGAGACTTTCACGGGAAAGAAACGGTATGGCGATGCTGATGATGATAGTCATGTTTTTATGCATGCATATGTATATTTTGTAGCGTTTCTATAATCAAATATTATGTAGTTTATCAGCATCTCCCTTAAATGCATACATCTTTTGTGGAGGCTTGAACTATTCTCGAGAAAAATAGATATTCGTATATTATGCATAACATTTAGAAAATCCACGAACATTCATTCATCCGCTCTAAATGCTGGTGGGTAAAGATATTCATGTAAATTTCCCATCCTCCACGAAAAGTGGTGAAAGTTATTCAAGGTTCTGATAAATAGAAGCAGAAGCAGCACTACTTCTCCACCACAAAACTTCTCTCTTCTGCTTTCACTTGAAGAGCTACCGTTTCCCACAACATTCCACATTCCTATTTCTTAAAGTGGAACTAGAATGGAAGCCACGACCACTCTCTAGCTCTGCACTTTTTCATTTCTTATCTTCAATCCTTAAAACTCTTATTTTTTCCCCATTGTACTGTTTCCTCGTTACGTATTCTCTTCCCACTCTCCAGGCACATATTTTAGCAACCTAAGCATCCTCATGTAGTTTCTGTAAAGCTACGGAAGTGATTGTGTCGGGGAGTTTTGTAAGCATTTTTTTCTGTTCGCAAACAGTGCGTATGCCACAGAACAAAGTATTTTAGCAAGAAAAATCAGACTGTCACTTGAGGACAGGGAAAGAAAAAGAAACATTGCTTTTAGTTTGCCATGGGGCTAACAAAGATTCTTTTTTTGGAGTTGAAATGATGAAAATCAGCTAAACTCTCCTTTTTGTTGACTTTATTTTATCGGTGTGGTGGAATAAAGTTACAATGTTTTTTTACACAATTCATGCATCATCTAAAAGCCTCCCGTATATAAATATCCTCTCATCGGATTTTACTTTAGGTTGGGTTTATGAAAGCAACGGAATCCCATTTCTGATTTTGTTTATCGTCGAATTCCAAACTTTTAGCGTTGTACAGCTACTTTCCAAGGCTATAGATTCGTTCATGGTTATCAATCTTTTAGTGTGATTTCCTAATCCTTCAATTTCAAAGTTGGAGGCAATGAACAAGACTCTTGTTTTTGTATCTTTGTCACTGACTAATTTTCTTGTTATTGGCTTTGTCATCATGTATCCTCTTCTCTGTGCCGATGGGACTAGCTCCAAAAGTCTCATTAAGATTTTCATGAGCTGATATTATCTCAGGGTATTACTTAGCTACACACGTATACACTCTGGCTATTTACCCTATGAGTTTAGTTTACCCTAATTTATATGGGTATGAACATTGCATGAAGAAAGTTGGTCTTTGTCAATCCCTCGTTTCGTGCTAATGATAAGGAATCTCTAGCAGCTCACAACACAGCCAAGGAATAACCATTACACTGTCCAGCTCCGCTCGTCCATCTTGGGATACTAAGCGATGTGTTTTATTACATCAGCTTTTCATCAACTGAAATTTACGATGTCTTAATGCTTCTCATAAAACCCCCGAAAGAAACAAAATAGCAAACGCCAACAGAACAGGTTTCTGTGTATAAAACAGCTTCACACACCAAAAATCTACATTTGATTACAGACTTGTCGTCTCGTAAACCATTCTCAACTCCTCGCTGAAAACCTGTGCAGTCGAGCAACACGGCACGTTAAAAAGCAACTACATTCCTTGCTCTGCAACACATTGAGAGGGGAATACATGAGGATAATTAATCATGTTTGATTTACACATTAGCCGACTTTCACTTTGGTGTCAGATTAGAAAGGTTGAGACCTCATTCATCCTATTGTTACTCTACTCCGCTTCCTCCACAGCTGAAAGCAAGGGCTTTTTAAAATTGGACTTTCTCCTCTCATTGAATAGGAATGCAGTGACATGTTTAAGCTTGCTGGACAAAGATCACTCTGAAAGCAAACAGTTACTGGCTGTTCTGTACATTCTGCAAGTAATGTGATGGGAGGGAATTTACTTTCGTAAACAGTTCCCATTTTCTTGAGATGACAAGACTGCTCTCAAAAATTTATTACGAAAGGGTGTGCATAATATGTAGGCATGAAACATACAATAAACTGTCATATGGCGGCCATTGTTTGGAAAAGCTCACGAGGAAGTAAATATCACTGCGCCTTTCTAAGGGAGTTGATGGTCTACTTTCACTTTCGTTCATGATTCTATGAAAGACGACGGGTTTTCATAAGCTCTTGTCGATCTTAAAAATCATGACGTTGTTTCATGGAAATGCACACCAAATTATGGGATTGTTAGCAAAAGAAACTTTAGAATGGGCTCTTGAACCACAGGACACGCATTGACCGAATGATCTCTTGTCTAACAATAGCTTTCATGCTGAATGTCATCAAAGGAATTCTTAGTGTCCAAAATTTCAAAGTTCTTACAGATATCAAGTTCAAAGGGGCAATCTCTTTCCATCATTATGGCTAAAGTTGAAAATCCCAAGACAAAGTAAAGTGTTTATCCTCTGGTAAAGTTGAACACATAGTAACATTACGTGTCTTCAAATCTGATTGTGAAATCGGATACTTTCACAAATTCCAAAAATCCTGTTGGTTGAAATGAAAGATGGGAAGAGAATTTAATAAAAAATGTAGATCCTTTTTCAAAGGCCAACCTACACTACCTCTATACCTATATATGTTGGAGTTTAGTAACGATTTAATCTGAAGTAGCGGAACATTTTCCCTAAATACATTGTTGAAATGAGAAAAGAAGTAATTAGGATAATAATAAAATGAATTTTGTGTCTGGGGAAATTCCCATTTTACTACATGCATCATAGTTCCCAGAATAATACAATATTTGTCAGAGTTCCTCGTCTCGAGTAGGATGATAGTGGGTCTTAAACCCACGCGATTTATTCAATAAAATCGTTTTTGGGTAAAATGATTTTGCAAGGATTTGATCAGTAGTCCTCGTAATGAGATTTAGGGTTTAAGTAATGAAATTTTGAACAAGTGAGCACTCAATAAATCTGTTTATAGGCTTCATATTATGTAAGTTGAGATGATCATACAGAGCTATATTTTGCACATACGTGTGTCATAACCATGTGGTTAGGTAACCATTATCTGTTAAACGCCCACTTGAGTTTTACCGTTTTACAATCCCTTGAAAATGTTGGAGATAGAATAGGAAGCCGAATGGTTACGTGGTACCTACAATCAAATCTTCATTCATAAAATGATTGGTCATTGCAGTGAAAGCAAGAATTATTTTACTTGTCTAGACTTCCACAAGCATTTATGCGGCGAAGCTAGTAGTTTCTGGAAATTTTGTAGGCGTATATACATTCACAATGTACACATACTTGCTTTTATTCTTATTTTTTAGGTTTGGTCTCACATGTTGTCTGCTCAATTCTTTTAAAAGTTTGCTTTCAAAGTGAAACATCCTTCCTGTTTTGCACACAACAAAGCACAACAGGAAGGATACTTTTTGCTTTGATTTGCAGTGGTTATGAAATTGTAACAAAATTATGAGTATTTAACACTGTGCTACAGCAAACAGTGGGAAGTCACGCTATTAATGATATTATGAACTATTTGCAAAGCTTTTTTGTTATTTTTCACGGGATTTTTCGTAATCTACTTATTTTGATTATCAAGTATTTATTTATAAAAACTTTAATACATGTTCAAACTTTCCAAAAAACTGTAATGAGTTTCCCTGCTGCAAAGTGTAATTGAGCTCATGATGAGTTTGAAGTGTGAAGTCTTTTGAATGAGTGTGACATAGGGACTCGTGTACTTTTCCAGTCCAGAACTTGAATGGAGGTACACGTGTCACAGAATACCTAAATGGTGTGAGAACACTGCATAACTCATGTGGAAGTGTGTCATGTACGGAAGCACCTGTTGAGAATTTACACTTTGATTCCCGTTCCAGCTGCTGGTTTAGATGGAAATCGTATAGCTCTTCCATAAAACTTCTCACGTCCTTTTGTACTTAAATTTACATCATTGGCATTGAGATCGAGTGTCTTTTCCTTGTATTCCAAATAGGATAAAATTGTCAACTCGCTTGCAAGCAGATAACAATCTCAATTTGAAAGTTCACTTTAACTTGAGTTCAAAGACTTAATTTGAGAAGTAAAAGCATATAAACAAGTTAAACATGATTGGAATTGAAGCATCAGTTTTTTCAAAAATTAATCTCCCTGCGAAACAAAATATAAAAGACAAATATTAAGTCTTTGTTTTTATCCTTTTCAACCCATTAGTTTCAAAAGAAAGCTGAGAAAACAATTTTGAGCAGGGAACAGCCAATTTTCTTACGTAAACATTGTAGAATTTCGCATGTTGTTTTCCCTAGTAAGTATGCTAAACCAATTTATTTTGAACTACTGTGTGTACACAGTTCATAAGTAATGCCATTTGTAATTTTCATTTCGTTCACATTTTCATTTTAAAATAAAACAAAAACACTATTTTTCAATTCACCCCTTTTAAATATTCATGGTATTTTCTTGCCTGTGGCCTTTTCTCGTTGAAGTTCATACTTTTCTCATATCTGGCTACTTATTGCAATTTTGTACCCAAACTACATGAGTGTGCTCAATGCAGCTGTGAAGTTGAGGAGGATGATACTAATATTATTTTTTAATTATTTCAACATTTTTTCATGCGGTCAAAATTGAAGTAGAGCACGTTTTCACTTGTTTTACATCGTGTAGGTAAACCATGGCCTCGGGTCTTCCAGAGAGTACGGCACTGCGGATTTCCAGAAAAGTTCTCAATTTTCAAAGAATAATGTGACTGGATATCTCGCTTTTTCGTGTACTACCTGGAACCAGTGTGCGTTAGTATTGAATTGTAATGGGAAAAGAGCCGCTGGTTAATTCTAAAAAAATAATTACGATAGCTCATTCAGTTCAATGAGGATTAAATAATTGGTTCAATTTTCCCATCGCACGTTGATTCAGGCTTAGTTTATCTCTAGTTAACGGGTAAGCGGCTTAATAGTGCTGTTTGAAAGGACTTGTATTACGATTGAATTAAAAAAATCACTATCTCTCCTACTGCTGTACTGTCTGAAACCTGAAGAATGAGAATCCCGTAATGATTAGCTTCTTATCAAAAAGACACCACTGTCAATATAAGAGTGGATCAAGAGCTCTACGTAGGTGTTCAAGGCCACTCCATACCATTCACTCAGGTTCATTCTATACAGAATCTTTTGAAAACCGACATAAGTATATGAAACCAAAAGAATTAGAAAATATAGGTTTTACACACAATTACAAATCTTTTTTATGTAGCTAGAAACCTTTTAGTCATTCATTCAAATGTCTATGTCGGTATTTTGTGTTTTAACATATAAAAGGCAGCTTAGTGCTCTTCTCAAAATGAAACTGTAACAGAGTATTGTCATTGGCTACTAATATGAGACTAGCAGCGACAACATATGCTGTACTGGAACGTCAAATGCATAAATTATTACTATTAAAATTTAGACCACAAACAGATATGTAATATTTAACACTTGCACGCTGGTTGGTGGCTTTATTCATGTACAGTATTATGAGTTATAGATAGGTACTCATAAATAAACTAGGTTTGTATCGAATACATATTACACATGTGTCATATAATATGTGGGCCATTTCCCATATTTCCAAGTCAGTAATAATAAGGTTGTAAGCAGATTCTTTCATGTGGCGAAATTGATGAGTATCACACAACAATTACATTTGCCATGTGTCACAAGGAAATTGAAACGGTGAGTTGACTGACTCCATCTACCTTGACTTCTGCTAAAAGGGAGTTTGATTGAGCTAACCCCTTTTGATGTTGATGTTTGACTCATCAGTCAGCCTCTGATGATGATTCTCGGGCTAACTAAGCTACCGGAAATTATATATTGTTTTTGTTCCCGAGGAGAGACAGACGGAAAGGAAAAGCTCTTTAAATCTTTTCTTTGCTCTGCTCGTATATTATCTTTAGAGAACACGCTAAATGAAATGTTGGAGTTTTTGGGAATGGGGAAGGAAAGCAGCATGAGAAAACTCAATCAATCAATCCAGTCACACTAAAGGCGAAGAAAAATAAATACAGAGAAAGAATAAAAGCCAGATTTTTGATTTCATGTCATATTGCTTTTTATCTCCAGCCAGCTATCCGAACCGGAATGGAGAATCATTCATTCAATGCTTGTACTCAATTCAGTGAATATTATTATTATTACGTTTATATCCAAATCCAACCATTCGTTTGTTCATGTTGCCTGGCTGAACCACTTCCTACAGGTTTTTTTTATTACATTCATCCCCTTTCTCTTTTGATAACACATTATTTTTCCTTTGTAGTTTTCCCCTGCTGTGTGTACTTTCTAACCTTCGATCGAAGTATTATACCAAGAAAGATATTGTATTCAACAGGGCAGCAATACTATGAATCAAATGGAAACAGATAACTTCTCCAGGTTCCAATTCGGATTATTTTCAATGTGCACGAATAATTCACCACATGATGTAAAATACAAGGGTTCAAATGGAATCTAGAGTTGGTTAGCATCTAGTAGTAAAGTTTAAAAGTGTGACGATGCAGATGACAAGAACTCTCGAAAGATTTTTGAACTTAATGCAAACAAGAAAATATTGATGCAATTCCAAAAAATGTCGACTTTCTAGCACGTTCCATCCACACACCCACACGTAGATGCCAATGAATACGTAGATGCGAGTGCATTAGCTAAAGTAATTGCAAATAATGCATTGTTGACATTTTAGAAAAACCTGGAGGATTGTGCGGAGGTTACTTGGAACTTGAAAGATTATAATAATAATACTATAGGAAAACAATTAATATTGGCACCCACAACCCACCACATTCATTTGCCCTTGAGGGCGCAGTTTTTAAAGCGTAAGGTTGACGTACTTTGTTGCAAAACCTCCAGTAAATATTTACTCTCTTCCAAACTACTTTTTCATTTCGATATTTATGCCGAAATTGACTTATTGATCCAGATACTTATTAGTCCAGAAAAATAGCGATTTTTATTATTCAACAAATATTTTTGGATGACAATATTTGTTGCTGGAACCAACAAAATTGTGTGGGTGTCGTTAGACATGAAGATTGGGAAAATTTTGCCGATACTGTTATTTTTCTTTGGAGGCTGTTGTTGTTTTTCATCAACATTCAGTTTCTTCCGACATGAAAAGTTTTGGTCAATAATCTCCGACCGGAATTCACGGAAATGTTTACTGCATCCCACATGTAAACTGTCAAATAACGGAGCTTGGTCAAACTAATAGGGTTTTAATTTGATATTTTAGAAAAATAACATGGTCAAAATAAGTTGAACTTTTGACATGTAATGATGTTGCGATAATTCATCTTAATGTTATCGTATGTTGAAAGTCAGCAGAACATAAAATATTCTAGTGTGAAGAAGGTCATCATCATCATGCATCTTAGAAAATTATCTCTCATCATATCAGTTTGGAACTAGACAACCAACTAAATAATTTGAAACTAGTTTGGAAATTCCTTGTTGTCTTCCTGCCTTAAGACCGGATAGTTACGAAAAACATCAACAAATTGTATTATCGTCAGCTAAACAGTCAGTAATCTGAAAATGATGAATATTCATTGAGTTTCTGCATTTTGTCTTGCAAATCCTTAAAAAAATATTATGGCAGTAAATTTGAATATAATGTGTGAGTACGTACAAAATTATCATTTTCTGACGCAAACGAATTACTCCTCATTTTATGTTCAATCCTTTCTCTCCAAAATTGAATCAGTTTTGTCGGATGTCGGAGCAATGTAATAAACATGCCATTGGAACAGGAATTACGATCGTAGGCGGAATTCGCCACGTTAGAATCAAATCTCGGCTGGAGTATTGAACTGCAGAGCAGGGGAGCAGAAATGGTAAGAATATTTGGTGGTGCATAAGAGAAATTTGATGTCTTTCTGGAAAAACTCGCTCCCGTAGCAAATATACTGAGACATTACTTGCACCTGCAAACCTAGCTTTAAATCCAAATCTTCTAGGAAAAATAAACAGATTTCCTCTCTCCTCTTGCACTCCCTCTCCCTTTGATATTTTCTGATCCAATTTCCCTTCGATTTATTCCCTAAAAATTGACAAGCTCATGTGCATGCAGTCAACTACATCAACTCATACATCCGCAAACTACTAGACCCTAAAAGGTTGTGAATTTTCTAGCCAGTTTTTGGCTGCATAGGTATCTACCAACTTCAGTCTAAAATCTTGTGTAGATTTTACATTTTTATGGCCTTCAAACCAAAAATAAAACATTTAATGTGAATTCAGAAGGAAATCTGTCACTTTCTCTGAGTGCTGTCTTCATCCCATTTTATTACAACTTCGCACTGCCCAAATTGTTAGCAAAACTCGTGTCTAATATGTTGGTCGAACGCAAAACTTTTAAGTGATTGTACTCCTCCAGCAGTTTGCTGTTAGAGTGTATTGTTTACGCTCATCATTTTCTGCTTCACGGAGTGAAAGTAGTAATAGTTGAGACATTGTGGCACGCTACATCCCAAACTGGAGCTAGACTAGTCAGTTCCATTTCCATATTGATCAGTGTCTTTGTCTGTGATGTTTAGTCATTCCATAACACTTGCGCATCCCCATTAGAAGAAATGAAGAGTCGATAGCATGCCCGGAACGGGAGGTAGCGAGCGGAACGGAAAAACGTTTCACCACACATTTAGTTGATAACATAAAGACAGCATAGGTATGTGAGCAGCTAACTAATCATTTTTAGTGTGTGAGGCTTCTCTACTTGGAAAAAGGGACGAGAAAGAAAGATGGTAATGAAAGTGGATATTGCAAAAGTGTGGCATGAATGAAAGAAAAGAAAGCCATTTCTTGTTTTATTGCTTGCACAAGTAATTTGAAGAATGGAGATGCATAGAAATAGGAATGAGGAGGGGATGGATAGGCAGAAATATAATTCCATTCTAGTGCACTTTGTTTGCCATTTGGGCTGCCGTGTAGTATCAGGTTTGAACAGGATTCATAATAAAGAGGCAAGCGGGGGACTAAAGACGAGCACACTTATGGCGTATGGCTGTTGCAATCAAGTGTGTATAGAGATAGATACATTCATGTTATACAATTTTGCAAACCTTATCATTTATATTTTCCCTGATAAAAAGAATAATAGTGATACCGCCGGTGGTGGTGATTATAGCAATTGGTTTGAGAGAGAGAGAAAGAAAATAATGAAGAAAAGAATGCCAGAGAGTTGTTGGTGATGGTTTCTGTGGTTGGAATTTGGAATGCATGGCTCCAACAGAGTTGCGAGTGTTTTGCTCTTGTTGAATTGAGTCCAGCTTAGCCTCAGCATTGCCATTACGGAATTTTTTGTTTTATATATATTCATATTTTTATGCTGAGAAAGTGTAGCTTGTTTGTGGTAGCCAGCTGTTGAGCTGGCTGCTTTCATCTTGCAAGTTGAATATTATTAGAGAAAATTGGGAAATGCTTGGAAGAATGGTGGGCTGCTGTGCTGTGAGAATTACACACGTTGTGTAGCTCAAAGCACAGCTCTGTAACGGAATGATAGCGTTACTCAAATAAAATAGTAATAATGGCGTGAAAAACTGATGTATTCATGATGCTCCGTACTTAAAGCAGAGTTGCATAATGTATGTGGCTGGTGGTAAAGGTGGAACGAAGGAGAACTGTAGGTTCTACGCTTCCAATTTAAAAACAGGTAGGGGATGGCTAGCATGAATTTGGAAGGGACCCTTCAGGGGTGCCTCTCCACATGAAGTGGGATCTTCCTTGTAAAGAAATTTTCAGGTTACTTCTGCAGTATTACACAAATGGGAAGAGTAGTAATATTAATAATGTTTTTTTACTATTGCAAAAAGTTAGGATACCTCCAAAAATGGAACTATGGTTTGTTGACGAATAGCTCTACTTTGAACTTCTATATTTACAATTTTTAATGACCTGCCCATCTTTGAGGTCAATAGGAGCACGATGATTTGAACATTTCTCTCACAACCTCGCAAAAATAGCTTGTCTTTCATGTGAAATTTTAATTTACGAAAGGAACATAAATTCCACAACAACTTGTGAGATGTGCTAGTTTTTGTGCGGCACACACAACACTCCCACTGAAATACATATTTATCACGTTATTCATCAGCAAACAGACATGACATCGACGTATGAATTGAGCTTTGTGCCAGACGCCACTCGTTTCCACGATGCAAGTCTTTTGGACCCAGTGTGTTGCTTCCTTTTGCCGATATGATGCAATTCCGTTTGCATTCTACCCACCAAACACCTCTAGTATGCGAGGCTGGGGTAATGAAGAGAAAAAGTTATAAAAGTGAAAAGTAAAGTATCAATGAAATAAATTGACTCAAGTTGTTACGCTAGTCCTTTGATGTTTTGACTACACAATATAAAGCAGAAGAAATCAGGGAGTGGAGACTTTTTGTCAGGAAGTGGAATCGGATCAAGTGATGCCAACACGCAAAATATTGCTCTTGAGAGAGTACAACAGGCTTTCAAGCATATTATTGGAAAACTGGCTAAGATGTTCTGTGAAACTTTAAAGGAAATCCCTCTACTTTTTTATGTTTGATATGAAAAACTTCACATAAAAGTTTGCTCATGTGCTAAATTAGGAATGGCTTTTGCTACTTAAATGTATATTACTTGGTGTTGCTCATGCATCAAACCATTTTCAAGGGGGAATGTCAGACAATTGTATCTATGCGATTGCAATTGCAAGTGATTTACAACAAATGAAACTGCTTTCATGAGAAAATTGAAGTTTTCTTCTGAATGCATCAGATCTGAAGTGATATGAGGCTACTAAATTTAGCCAATAACTTTTTTCCAATGCTGTGTTGCACACTCAAAGTCAACTTCATTTTTCTTGAGTTTGTGGCACCAAACTTTAATCACTGCGATTTATTGAGTGGGCGGTTATTTACTTCTGAGAAAAAGGGTTTTTTTTCAACTCACCTCTGCCTTGGTGGTTACGGCACAAGAAATCAAGATATTCATTATGAAATTTTGGAATGTGTCGCTCATTCATTTTTTAGAACATTTAGATTTCAGCATTTAGTTGGTACACCTGTAGTAGGGATACCTTCTCACAAGGCAACGTCGTATTACATGACGTTTACTGTTATGACAAACGGCAGAAATGTTAGAGCTTAGCTTGTAAGGAAGGCAGACATCATTATATGTACTTATCGTTAGATTAGAGGTTGTAAGGCGATTTTCAGAAAAACGAATTCTGTATAAATTTTTGGTTTTGTATTTCCTTCTTTCGCTGGAACTCTTAATCATGCTCGAGGTGAAAACTCAAAAAGCATTGGCATTTACGTTTGTTGTAGATAGACAAACATGATGTAAAACTGGAAATAATTCTAAGTATTTATATTCAGTATTTATACTATACTCTGAAATCACTCCCACGTTACCCCAAAACTATTTCCGGTAGGTGTGAGACTACTCTGACTTCAAGGAAGCTACCATTAAATCGACTGAGCTATCTTCTTAGAATATTCCTAGAGAGTGTCAAAACTTCTAAAAAGCAGCAAAGAAAATTGGAAACTTCCGCCGGTTCCATTCCACCTACATTGGTTTGTGCTACTTCCAAAAAATTCTCCATGTATCAGTGCTTCTTTGTTAACAAGAGCAGTAAAAATGAGATGGCAGCTATTTACATTTAGCCGTTCCCTACAAACCTCTGCATTGCTTTCAATACACATATCTTTCAAAATGCTATAATATATCTCTTAGGCATTTTGACCGTTATATTTGCATTTTATCAGAAAAATAAGCCAACAAACCAATTAAACATGTATATTAATTTGAACAGATATCATTCTCCCTCAAACTTTTAATCAGATGGTAATTAGTGAAAACTTTTCCGTTCTGGCTCTAAATTTCACAACGCGCTATTGAAAATGGGAAGACGAAAGTGATTCACAAAATGAACTGTGTTATGAAATTTGTTTTCTGAGAGGGGGGCCTGGTACTAAAACAGTGTGCCAAGGCCAAACCATCTTGCCAGCAGTGTGGAACAGTCATTCACATTTTTATTTCTGTTATTTCAGCTCCAAAGTTCTCCCATTACGTAGTTTTACACACCATGTCATGTATGGGTTGGTCCGTTGAGCAGTTCCCAATAAACTCTGAGTAGTAAATGTTTACCGAAATGATTTCACTTGAATTAGTGAGGGGGTGGCAATAAAAGGGGAAAAATATGACACGCCGAGTGACAATAAAATTGATCATTTTACATTGTTAAAAGAAAGTTACCTGATCATTCCTCTGAATCGAACATGATGGGCGGTGGTAGGAGCTCATTTATTTGACGGTCAGTGGTAGACCCTTTCACTAACATATTTCCTGTCACGGCACAGCTCCAGTTCCAACCTTTCCTTCAATGCCAGTTCTTTGAGAAGCGTATGAAGTATAGGAAAAAGTGTTCAAAATATAATGAATGTAACTGCACGAAGGTTGAGAAAACCTAGGAAGGTGGGAAAAGGCTGATGATGGATGAGTGAATGTCAAAAAAAAAACTCGTGAGTTTAAGCATTTTTATCGTTCTCAACACTTTTTCATCCTTTTTTTTCACAACCCACCTAAAGTTTATTGGGAATACGAAGAAGCAACAGACAACAAAGGTTGCCGAAATGAAAATAATGACAATTGGGGATTTCTGCTACACCTTCCTTGTAGGCACGCTTGCTAGACAAGAAGTACTGTTGTAATTTTGAGTATTGGGTCCATTCGGCGTAGTAGTAAAATGAAAGTAGGTTGATAATCAAATAATCCCTGTAGACTTGTAAAGAACTACATGATGTACCTATGCCGTGTTTGGTTGGAGGCTAGACGATTAAATCACAATGCTTTCTTCCATCTATACATGTACTTACTTCAATACATCGTGCACATCATGTCCAAAGGGAGAGAGAAGATTTACCAAATTTGTAAAAGTTTCCACACATTTGGTGGCCACGTTTCAACATAAAATTTATAATAATGTAAAGACGTACACTGACCCCCAATAAATAAACACATATTCCCGAGTCTGGTCTGCTGTCCAGGAAGTCTAATTTACTATAAGGAACATTTAAAGACAAATGGGAAAAATATAGCATACTTTTTTCAAAACTTAGGAAACTCATATTTATCTGACACACACGAAAAGTAGTTGTGTTTGTACCCAGCTATATTGTAAAACTCGGATAGGTTTTAGTGATCATTGTCAGCCTCCCTAACGTCAACGCACCGACTGACTTTCTCCAACAGTTAGGCACACTATTCAGTGAATAACCTTTGCAGAGAAGCGACCAAAATGCTTAAATTTTTCCACTGTGGATTTCATGTAGTTTACGGCGAAACCGGATGTGGTGCTGTATCCGGTGTTAGCACTACTGTGTAACAACCCGTGTTCGGTAAGCTTATGTTACCTACAATTAGTTCAGTTTTGTACGTATGTCCATCCTTTTGAGATATCAATTCACAGCACGGATTACGAACAATTTAATGATTACGAAGAAAATAGCCACGAGGATTATGCAACACAGGATGCTTCAGGCCCAGTGAAATTGAGATGGAATATGCCACTGATGCTATTTTTGCTTGCTTGCAGCCATTCCAGACTGACAGTATCGGTATCCTATATTTTTCCTTGCCATAACAAATGAAACATTGTAACCGTTAGGAAATATGAGTAAGAGTAGCAACAAAAACATCATATTCCAATCAAACTCTGTCTTACGTCTACAATTTTAATGGTCAAGACTTTTATGTAAAAGGTCGAACACGTTTCCATCCAATTTCTGCCACGTTTAGGCAATTAACATTTTTTCGTTCGTTCGAATCATTAGTCAAAAGTCGGTCAAAAGAGGAGGTTGAGGTTTCTTATTGTGAGAATTGTTGATCAAAAGCAACCTTCGACAGAAATGATAATAACCATAAGCGGATTGTTATCGCAGTAGATAGTCATTGTTATCATCAACTCCCACGTTTTTTGAGAAGAAGCAGCTTTGGAGAAAATATGACGATTAAATGTGATAGTCACGCACGACTAAATGATCAAATCACACGAATCAATGACAATATAGCTAATCCTTTTTCATCTTTTCCTTTCATATTATTATTTATTTTCTTCATTGGATTTTCAACTCAATAGGCATTCGATGTCCGCAGTTTTTCCTTAGCCAAATAATGATGATAATGTAGAAAATAAATAAAAACTGTCAGGCAGTATATTTTTAGTGTTTTATGACTGATCCTAGATCCTCCCTTAAGCCTATCATGACTCGCTCACAAACAAGAATTTGCTCTCAAAGCCTGCATTGTAGTTTAACTTTGGCAACTCACAAATCCTCTTTCAACATGATCTCTGTTTTGTGGTGGTTTGGAGATTTTATTTTGATAGGCAAAGCGTATCAAAAAGGGTTTTCCGAGCCAAGTTATTGTAAAGCTAATGACGACTTTGCGTACATGAAATGAAAGAAAAATTATTACCATCTCATATTTTTGTACGAGTTTTCTTCTTCCAAAAAAACATTCATTGTCGCACAATAGCAATAAAACTTGGTCAATTCATTCTCTGATCATTATTCCACTCAACTAAGCGTTGCTTTGTAAACCAACTTACTGTTTATTCAAGAAGAAGTCGTAGAAAGCATTATAGAATCGAAGCAAAGTGAATAGAAATTTAACAAACTAGCAAAAACTGGAGACATGTTCTGTAATCGTTCAATGATCTGTGAAATGTACACCAACGTCAAAGATTTTGAAGATTTTGAAGAAAACGTTTGTAAATGGTATCGAATTTGACGAATTCATCGACATTCTTTTGGAATCCAGAAGTCAAATAAGCTTTACATCATCTGAATACAATTGAAAACACAAATATCTCAGTGTTTGAACATAGTATGGCTTGAGCAGCGATTTACCCAGACTTTGAGAAGTCAAACCTGTCGTCCCCACGGACGGACTGAAATAACAAAAGAATAAACGAGCAACAAGCTGCTACTCAATGAAGAATTGCTTACAGCTACTATTACAATACTTGTTTGCTTTTGTAATGCTGTTTTTGTTATTATTTTTTCTCATAAAGAACATGCTTTAGTTGTCGTTTCCAAACAAAGAGAAAACCACTCTTGTTGCGGCACTTTTTCATAAATCATAAGGCTGGAAATGAAAAAATGGCAGTAAGGAAAACCACTCCTAAATTGACTCACGTGCTATGACTCAAACACAAAATCTCTAAGGTTTGAATTGATTTGCTACGTAAAGAAAGAAACGTATAAAAGTATACCTACAATAATACTTAGGAAGTTAAGTATGACGTACACTAATGAAATGAGTTTTCATGGTGTTGGTATTGGCAGTTTCATCAGACGTTTTTTTGTTTGAGAAAGGTAAAAAGAAATGGGTACACCACGTCTATGAAAGTGTCGCTGAAACGAAAGTCATTAACTTCGAAAGGAAACAATAAGCCTGAAAGAGGGAGTCGAGTGTTTTTGTTCCACCATCGTTCGAGTGCGAAAGTAATTAGTTCAGGCTGCTATTGGTTTACAAATTGCCATGAATAAAATAAACCCACTGGAGTCAGCTTGTGGGACTGGAACAAAAAAAAATGTATATAAAGTTAATGTTTAAAATATCACATGTCAGGATGTTTTTTGCACCTTTCTGCAAATTTTTCTCTTGTTACTGTATCAAAGCAAGCGTACAACGTGCTTTGTGTGAAATCTCGTGTACCTTATGCACTTATGCGTGCTTGCATCAGTTATTAATAAAAACAAAGACATTTGCGTCGTGCGTCCCACAAACCGTTAAATATAAGTAGCAATCATATAAATTCTAGCATCAACAATAAACACACATAGAAGCTGGTGTTACTGCTGTTGCTTTCAGTAGCACTTGTTAGGGCGCTGTTAAAAGAATACAATGTATTTTCTTTTGTGTTGACACTCTAAACAGGCTGTCAACTCAAATAAGCGGATTTCATCTTGACAATAATAAGCCAATTTCAGATTAAGACTTTTATATAATCTGTCAGTTAATTTAACTCGGCTTTGAAAAGTGAAAAAGGTCCTTGATTCTGAAATAAGTTTGGATTTTATAGCTTAAAATGTAGTGACAAGAACTCTTTGGATAAAAATTGATAGCCAACTGATAGCGTTATACTTTTACTCTCGAAGTCAAGTACCGAACGCTCAATAACTATTCCGTTTCGATTCCATGCGTACATGACGATATGCTACCGACGAGGATGAAGTTTTACACAACCTTCCAACAAAAGTATAAAACTATAACTTTGTCATCTTAATTTCGCTCTTTCTTTGTGAAAACTGGCAATCCCAAGAACAAACAAACAACCTACTGAAGCTCTACGCCCACTACAACTGTTTGTGAACTGCCCGGGGACGTTTTCGCACTCAAGAAATTTAAGCTCTGGTGACACTTGACGCAAAAACATTGAGTATAGCTCACTTAATTAAAAACCATTGGTGCAATTAAAAAACTCGTACTCAGAAACATTAGGAAATTTGACTTCTCCCACTCTTCCATTCTTATTACAAAAGTATGTAGACAGTTAGTGTAATAAACACGAGGAAAAATCTATATTTATAATATACATAAAGCATCTTATCAAGTAGAATTAATGCAAGCATTTAAATACCATACAACATACAACCAAATCAAAAAATACACACACTTTAATCTTGTCATACGACTGGTTAGCTATTTCCCAGAAAAGAAAATCTTTTCACACTCTTTTCCATTGAATGCGCATCTATGGAATTACAAAAATCTCCTTTTACTTTGTGCTGCTTTCACTTTTATCCTACGTGAGTTAAGCTATGTATGTGCGTTCTTACAACGAGTCAATTGTGCTCATTTTAAGTCAAGCAAGTAAAAACCAATGAATAAAATATAGACCCTCACGTAAACACCCATCACAAACACATCTTTATTAGGACAGTTGGTTCTGCCTGGAAGCAATTTCCTTAAAAAGTATGCTCCAAATAATTTCATTCAAGCTCCGAATCTGCGACGCAAAAAGGCACTTCTTACAACGCTAAACTATGACAGAGGAAAACCAGTGGGATCGTGATGCGGTGTAAAGCTCATCTGCATCCAAGTTTCATCCTCATTTCCTTTATACCATTCTCACAATAAAACAAGTGGGAAATACTTTGCATTCAGTGACTCTTTCACCTTCTTTTTCGTTACTTTCACTCACTCTGGTTTGCTGGCGAAGTCAAAGTTGGTTGGAAGTCATTTTAATGAATGTGAGTGAAACTCCTCCGGCATGTATTTACTGTGGCATTAGCATCCCCATTCTCATCATTTTTCGGAGAATGTTTGCTTGTTGATGTGAGCAACAAAACGACCACGACCCACATCATCATCAGGGTTGTCATATATTTTGTAAAAAACATATTTGAGCACTTTTTACGCCTCAGAAAACCGACAATGACACCTAGGGGTCTACGGGTAGTTAAACTTTTACAGGGGTTTGAAACCATCACGGCCCTATTATCCTTCTCATCATCCTTACTCACTCGCATCAAAACTACACTCGGAAACAACAAGAAAGAGCCTAAAAGTAGATTTGTCAAAAGTAAAGCTGACTTTCTTTCCAAGCAATCTAACACAAAATGAATAATACGTGCACTTATATAATGGAATCTTAGATCCCCACCTATATACATAAATTACCAAACACAAAAGAGTCAACTTGAAAGGTCTTTTATTGGATGCACAACAACAGAGAAAGGAAATTGAAAGTTTAATTTACGAGATGACCTTTTCTCTGTTAGATTTACAAGTAAATTGTTCATCTTGACAAATGTGACATACATTATGTAAATGAGATACAAAACATAATAGCCACAAGCAAGAAGCTTGTAAATGAAAGGTTGAAAAATTATTTTCAGAATGGTAAATTAAATGGAATTCATACAAATCTAACACTTGCTGAATTGAGGAAAAACCAAGTTCGGTTGATACGGACATTTTAGACTGCCAACTATTTGAATTAGGTTGCATTAATTTTATGTATGGCACTTTCCTTATGTTTGAAATATCTGACATTTTAACTAGAGCCTTTGATGAAAAAGTTTCGACCTTTGATTCTTTCATGGCGTTTGAGTTAAAATAATTGCAGAGCAATTTATATGTATTTCAAGAACTTTGCTTGTATTTTCGAACTTGTTTCAACTTTGCTCTTCGTTTTGATCAGAACGTTCCTTTCATCATACAACTCTTGTTGTCAAACACAAGTTTTTCCTAAAAGAGAGGTGAACGTGTTGCTGAGAACCCAATTTTTTTTCATGTTAGAGTGGGAAGAGTAAGCGTAGGTTGCTACAAAGATAAACAATGCTAAAAGGTGCTAACTTGGGATTTAATATACTAAAGGTTTGAGCTATAATAACAATCCGCTTAGGTGAATAACGCAATAATGTTGAGAAGTACCATTAATCCTTTGCCAATAACATTTTCCTCGCAAATATAGAAGATTTTGAAATTAGGGCGATACTTTCGCAATATACAACTTGACCAAACACACTTCAATATTACTAATCACATCACGTTGTGAACAATCTAATCATAATAATCCAAAAGGAACAGAAAACGCCAATATGCCAACAGAAATTATCTTCGCGATCATTAGAATTGAGTTAAATATAGATTAATAATAGTTTGCATTAGCATACTGAACTCACATTTCGTTCTGCGTGAAAATTAAACAACTCCGGAAACTCAATTTGTGTGACAATGTTTGCATTAGTTATGGCTCGTCTTATATGAATAAACCGTCTTTTCATATCAGAGTCTGATCAATCACTTGTTCTCGGAACGGAATTAATATGAATTTGGTTCAGTTGATGACTTTGTACATTTGTCGTTTGCTCATATTCATAAATACCGTCACAAACACAACTAGAGCACATTGTGAAAACGTGAGTGTGGAAAGAAATCAACTACTACCAATATAACGCTTCTCATTGTTTGTCATCAATTATATTTTACGCTTTCAGTGCGAGTAAATACGCCGCTTATATGAAGATGCTGGTAATGAAGTAACACCAGAGTTACATCGTTTGCATGACTTAAATTTTGGGGCAAATTGATACTTTTGCAGTTGGGGTATTGTAATAGCTTTTAGATGTTAGAGGGCCGATGATTTCTCAAATAGTTAGCATACAATTAAGTTGAAAGTAAATCCTCATTCGGATCATTTTCATATATGCGGCGTATTTACTCTTTTGCAGGTTGACTTGACAGCATCATACGAATAGTTTTCGGTCCGGTTGTTTCCATACATCAAAGCAAATTTTATAAAAGCGAGAGAAAAAAGAGCTGAAGGACTCATCAGACGTTCATAAACGTTGACGAGAAATAGGCGTAGATACTATGGAGGTATATCCATGTGGTAAACTATAAAACTATAAACCAAGGTTTTCAGAAATTTCAAGCCCTTCGCTTCAATTAACACGTCGAGTTTGGAAAAGTTAGGCGCGTGTGTGAAAATAACATCGTCATCATAATACCTAACTCAATATGTATTACAAAACTACTGCGTGAAAAAGTTGAATCTTTTTGATACACAATTAACGACTTCTATCAACAATTAGCTTTACTGCCTGTTGATCTATATTAGTAGACTCCACTCGACGCAATGTTATCGACATTAACCTTTGGCGGAACTTCATATTATTGTTATTTTGATCCTCATATAAAAGAAGAGCGACCAAGAAAACTGATTGAATCAGAAGCATTGAGTTAATGAGGGGGTAAAACAATAGATGAGCTTCTAGAAGACGACAACAGAAATAAGACGAAACGAAAGCTTTTACTTACTTAGCGACAATGATTAAATTAAATGAAGAAAAGGCATGTGAATACTAGTTAAAATCTTCTTCAAGGTTTATCCTTATTTTCTATATGGAATGAAGTGAATGCCACGTACATCCACGTGCGATTGTCTAGGTCTATTTGAATCTTACTTTTCACAGATAGATTTGTATAAGAAAATGAAACAATACATATAAATACGCAAGTGCAGGGCAGGGATTTTTATAAATGAGTTTCTAAGAATATGTGACGCTAAATATTAAAGGGAGAGGATGCAATTTTACTTTGAGATTTTGCAAAATCTTATTGAATTGAAAGTTCATGTATTCACTTCTCCATTTTAAATGACATACAACTGAAGTTGGACAACCATATGGCAAATCTCACACTTTCATTAATTATTTGTTTGCAGGAAACTCTGAACTTTGCTGCTGGATCTAACTTTATTTAAAGAAGGGGAAAGGAGGTCACTCACATAGAAATAGTCAAGACAAACGGCATGTCTTTATTGAGCCATTCCGTACTCGACGTATCAGAGGGAGTCTCTGGAGCATCTTTGTTTTCCAAGATGGAATCAACAAGCTCACCTCTGATCACCGACTACCTCGGAGGGGAAAACTTTTCGACTGAGATTCCATTCTTCTATGGGGTGGGAGATGAAATGGAGGATGGGAAAATTTTCTTCAGCACTCCAGAGGATATGCTCAACCCATCGATGAGGAATCCAGCATTCTACCCAATTGTTATAACCCATGCAATCACCTTCGTTCTAGGAATTTTTGGGAATGTGGTTGCTGTCTCTGTCATGATCGGGGATAGAAAGGGACGAAATGCTACAAACTTGTTTCTTGTCAGGTAACTTGAGTTATAATAGTTTACAAGTAAAATTCTAATCAAACATCACATTTCCATTAGTACTACAAACTTTTAAGGTCTATTAGCGGGTTATCTGATTATTTTGTCAGTTGTGACACGTCATGTCATGTTCCAGCATCAAAAACTTAATGTTAAATTTCTTAACTGTTTTTTTCTCTCTACAGTTTGGCAGTTGCTGACTTGCTCCTTCTGCTACTCTGCATTCCCCTTGAAGTCCTCCAGTACTTTCTCCAGTTTGAAGATAACGGGGTGATTTGCAAAGTTGCAAGGTACACGGAACTCCTCTCAGCATCCGCATCTGTCCTCAATCTTTGTGCAGTCAGCTTGGAAAGGTAAATACGAAAAGTTTGATGGTGGCGTCATATGTCATTGACAAAGTCAAAGCGTAAGTTGACTCCTTGATCACAGTTTGCTTTGCATGACTACAAAGCTTCTGCTCATGCAAATGCAAAACTTTACGAAACCAAAGCCTATGGTTTGCCTACTTTGAGTCGTTGACCCAGGCAGATAACATGACGGCGCAAAGATAAATTGGCACATCATTTTCAATTGAAAGGTGTGAATGAGCATCAGTAGGCAGAAAAGTTGCGAAATCATACATTATGAATAAGTGTCAGCAATATTTAAAAGCAGATTTTTTTAGAAAATATCACGTTGATGATGTTGTCGCATATTTACTTCATGTTTATTTCTGAAGTATTAGAAAAACGGAACTTTTTGCACCCACTCTATTCTCATATTTCCCAGAAAGCTGAGTAAATGTATGTATATAGTCATCGATTCTAGCAAACTTGTTATTATCCAGTCTGATGAAATCAACACACTCAACTCATATCCTATTTACAAGGAAGATTTTGCAAGTTTACAAAAAATCCCAGTGTCACTCCTTGTGTAATTAACTTTTTGTTAGAATATTCTGTCCAACCCAGTTAGCACAAAACAAATGAGTTTCCTATTTCTTTCAGGAAAACTACATACATAATAGATTATATAAATATGTATGTTCACCATGAAGATTAGACAACCCATCGTAGAAATTTGTAATATGAACCTACTTATTCCCAGAGACGACAGTTAATCTAATTTAAATTCACGTGCTTAAACAATAATTACGTTTCCAACTGAGATAATAAAAGGAAGTAACCCATGGAACTTCAAAAGATTTCAAGAAGTAAGTGAAAAAAAGAATCCTAGAAACGTCAAAATCTCTGCAAAAGTAGGTGCTAGTTTTAGAAACCGACTGACTAAACTGTCACAACGATTTCGCTTCTACGTAAGCTTTCACTGGCTGGAAAAGAAATGTGTCGGTTATGCTGTTTGTGTTCGACGAGCATGAATCCTGTACTTTTTACATTTCCAGTGACGGAATCCCTTGAACTGTGTACATTTCCCTTCAACAAAGATCAGAAATATAATGCTCTGCTAACTTTTCTCGGAAAGCTGTCATTTTACGTTCCATCTATTAGCTCCACGTCCATCAACTCTGGCGTTATGTCCCTCCAGATCACAGACACCAAATGATATCAAGGAGAATGACTCCAATTGACTTGCAATACAACTAGAGCTAATTCTGTTGTTGTTGTTGATAAAATATTTTAGTTGCTCACGCATCACCGAGCGTCCCCTCTAATTATGAAATGAACCACAAAAATTCGATAAAAGTCTGAACATTGGTCGGGAAAATGTGAACATACGTAGACTTTAGTCTGTCTCCTTTTTTCAGAAAAGAAATAACCATCATATTGAAGAACATTTCACCAACTTTCTCTCTTTTCTTTACAGGTTCATCGTCATCGTATTTCCCATGAGATCGCGGTCTGTCTGTACTCTGAGTAATTGTCGGAAGGCGATATGTGTCGTTTGGGTTTTGGCAGTTGTTCTATCACTCCCTGTCATGTTGACTAAGGTACGAAAAGTAACATAACGCAACCATGTAGATAACGCAAGAGTGCTAGATAAAGAAAAGAACTAAAAAAAACGTGATGCGGAATTATTATATGTATTTCTAAAGTGTCGCTTCAACCACAGAATTTTCCTTTTCCTGTTTTTTTGTTGCCATATCTTTTAAGTCAAAAGGGAATGACACGCGTGAAAACAACCAGGAAACAACAGCGAGAAAGTGTTTAGAAAGAATATGACAAGTTCCAAAATATTTACTCATGTTTTCGGCACCTACTTATTTTTATAGTTACTCCACAAACCACTACAAATAGCCCATTTTCCTCAAGCAGAAAACAAACGAGTTCATCAAAGTGGTGCAACCTGTCTCTTCTCCCTGCCCTGGTTTTGTTGTGACCAACAAACCGAGCACCAAATGAGGAGTTAAATGCAACGCATATTATTATTATTAGGCATGCAAGCTGGTACGCTTTTAGGGATGTAGATATGAGATGAAACTTTTCCCTTTATTTTGCCGGTGTGGTCTTTCTATAGTATACACAGCTAATGAGGTTGAGCTCATGGGAGTCATGCCGGAAAGCCGCAAAAGTCATTCCAAACAACTATCATTATTCATTGCTACCATTTTCATCCTCGCTCTTCTCAATCCGATGGATAAAAAACTCTGTTGTTGCACAGCACTGAGCCATGAGCTTCGAAACCAGAGCCGGGTTCCATATGCTCTCCCAGCTTAGTCACGAAGCATTAAGCTTCACATTTGAAAATGGAAGAATTACATAAAACAAGCAAGTAAATATGGGTAGATTGTATTTTTTTCTGCTCCATGATCTGATCTCTCGGTAGTACTTAAGCCTAATCAATGGAAGGACAGGGAAAGTCAACTGAATTAAAAAATTAGCAGCAGCCTTTTGACTCTCCCCAATTCCAGGGAGCTGGGTTGCTCAACCCAGTGGTAGGAAACTGGTGATGCTACCACAAGTTATTAGTAAAACTTGATTGAGTTTATACAATTATCTTTGCTTTCACAAAAGTTGGTTGCTGTTTAGTAGACGGGAACTGGGCTCATTTTAATTCAATAAAGATTTTTTTGTCGCTCTTGGTTTTAGGAAGGATACTCGGTCACATACACAAACAACATTACATCCGTGAGCGTATTCTACTGCAAGGAAGTGGACGAGAATGAAGGTCTCCCAATTGCGATCTACAAGTTTGCCATTTTGTTTGCTGCACCAGCCCTTCTCATGATGATCTGCTATGTTTACGTTATTCGAGAGTTATGGAAAAGTACCAGGAACATCAACATCCTCACTAATTCCAAGAGGTAAGAATTTTTTTTAATTTCAAGAGTATTACATAACATCTTGAAGCACACACCTTTTATCTCGAGTATATTCCTTTAATCTTGGTTGTTCAAAAAGCGGATTTACGAATTGGAGTGGCAACAAAATAACAAACGTTTTTCACTGGAAAATATACTTTGTCAAATGCACTTACAAACAAAATATTTGTTATCAGTCCGATCGTTACTTAACTACTCCTTTCCAAAGAAAGGTTTCATCGAAGGTGATAGGGTTTTTTACAAAGTTGTTGACTGAAATGATATGATTGTGATCTCGCAATCTTATTTTTCAATACGAAAATAATTGGCTATCAAATTTTCATAACGGTTCGCTTCACCGAATGACTAGTATATTGGATAATCATGTTTGAAAATCCATTTCTCCAACTCAGAAACACAAAGCGGGAAGCCTTATTATCACGTTTTTTAATAAAAATAATATTCCATCAAAATATAACGTGAGACGTTAGTTAGTTTTGTGGGGGATCCTCGTGATGTCATCTAAATATGTACCTTTTTCTATTTGAATGGATCACGTGGTTCAATGATCACTTGGCTACAGTGGAATAACGAGAATTTGACGCCAGAAAGATTTGAATATGGAAATGAGACACGAGTCACGATAATATGATGATGTTACGGCATGTTTTATGTTCTAAAATAACTTTTCTCAGTATGCGTTAAACACACTTGCGATTGAAATTCCCTTGAAGGTTTTTGTCATGGCCAACACCAGCATTCGTCCTACACACGTTCCATAACTTTTAAAGCTATGGAGAATGTGATTTGGTTTGAAGTCAATTGGAAAAAGGGAAATCCCTGTTACGAGACGGGGAGCGCAAACCATGAATGAAAAAGGACATATATGATTGCGAAGCGTGGGTAGAATTTTGCAGAAAATAACGGTGCACAGTCCACTTTTGTCATTAGCAACGGGCGTAATGATTGAATATGCCTGCGTAACGGAACAAACTAAATAATAGGATCACTGGTTGAGCGGATCACGGGCTCGATCCGACTACCTAAAGGCCACTTATTGGGGATGTGACATCCTTTGAAGATTTGTAATCTCATGAGGTCTATCTTTTTTAAATCCGATTGTGAGTAGGCTGCTTTGCCTTCATTTTGCTAGCGAAAGGCATCAAGCTAAAAAAAATTAATGAGCATAATAAAGAATCTCCTGCTATTTCGGTACTGTGAGTAGTCCTAAAGCTTAACTGAAACCGTCATTAAATTTGCATTGTAAAAATATGTAGCAGTTTTTTTCATATTTTTGCGAATTACCAACTCTTCAAGTTCAAAAATAGATTTTTACGTAAAATAAAATCATTGGGTTCATTTAGTTCAACTGTAGACTTCTTTTATTTACTTTCTTTTAGACTTATAAGCTGTAGGCACATGCCAAAACAATGTGTGTAAGGTTAGGACTCTTGATGGAAGCGGATTAGATATTTTAAAACAATCGGGTTCCCAGGACACAACAAAATTTTGAGTAGACAAAGGTTCTCCACGAATGATATCATGTAACATAACTGTCATAATTCGTTTGATCTATTAAATAAAGAAGAAGATACTCAATTTTTGAGAGAATTGTCGTTCCATAACGTTTAACATAGTCGCAAATTGATGACAAGTGCTCATTTGCCACCATCTAATACGGAAGTAGTCAAAACTCCGAAAATAGGACAAAGAAGTCAAGAAAGACAGTGCGCAAATATGTACATAAATATGATTAATAATATAGTTGTCTCACGCTCCAGCAGCAATTCATCCTTCCATTAGCTTGATAGGGCTCTACTCTTCACCCACTTTCCATGGTAATTCAGAAAAAAGGTTAGCAAGCGAATGAGTAGTATATAACTTTTCATATACAATAGTCTTTGCACATCCCTTCCAATTTCATGTAACAAAAGATTTATTGTCAACTCCCGGCAGGTGATTACTCAGAAAGAAGAGTATTGATCATTTTTATTGAATAATTCAAAGGGCAAATAAATTCTGTATAATTTGATGATTGAGCTAGACATTTTGCTTCACAAAAAACGTACAGATACTACAATTACCTTGCGAGCGAAGGAAAAACAGGAGCAAACGGAATTGAATGACTAAACAATGATTTGTCTCAGCTTGAGATTTGTTGCATTGAGGGATCATCATAAAATAATATCATTATCCACCATTTACAGATCAAAAAACGTTGGCAGCCTTTTGCTCCAAGAGAATGAATTGAATGGGAAGTGAAAGCTCAATTTAAAAATTAATTTGAGCTGATAGATTCCTAAAATGAGTTTTGAAGCTACATACATATATTTATGTTTCTTGCAGGAAACTCCAGTAAAGTTCATTTCCCTTGTTCGCCTTCCCTGCATGGTTTAGGAAAATTTCATCATTGTTCGTTTACTCTGCTCGCTGTTTCTCACGGTAGTGATTTGATTCATTTCATCTACTTCTATTCTAGCCTTTTTCATCCATTTTTAACTTTGCACTTAAAAGATTGAACATTCGAAGGGAATAAGTAAGTTGCTTACTGGGAGAGGCGACAAGAAAAAAACTGGATGAAAGTTGACACATTAAGAAGGAAAAGTGGGGAAACATCACTTCAATTCACTGCTGTGTAGACCTGATATAAAATCAATACATCTTTTGTCCGCTTTTCATTCTTGCGGAGAATAACTAGGAAACCTGCAACAATTTTTCCTATACATATTACGCCATATACCTATCTAATCCGTCTAGCGACAAGTTGCAAGTTCAGGCTCACATTTCACGTTTCACCAATTTGAGTTAACAATTTAGTTAGGCCTTTAAAAAGATATTTGTCCAGTCAACCGTCAGTTTTGAATAAAGATTATCGAGGTTAGGATTTATTGTATTCGTTCCAAGTGTCCTGCTGTTTTAATTTGAGCTTGGCCTGCGTATTGTTGTATGAAATTTATGATTGCAGCATAAAGTATCATGAGGGAAAATAGACTACGCATCAATTGAATTGAGACCGTGCTATCTCTTCGAATCAAATAGACCACGACAAGTTTTACCTACGCAGCACACTAAAACAATAATAGAACGGAGGCTCCAATATAGTGAAACGGTATTCACAAGCAATGTCACCCTTAATGGTAGTGTCACACGCAAAATCTGTTTTATTTAGTCTTTTTACAAATGAAACCTTTACTGTTTAGAGCTTCTCTGCAAAGTCTAGCACAGTGCTCCAAGTCATGTGGGTGGAAAAGTAAAAGTGGGCAAGATGAAACACAGTGATGGATAGACTGCGGTCTTCTAAATCCAACATACTAAATGCATGTTACGAAACCATTTACTCAAGTCAGGTCGACGCATTTAGCTAATTTTCGGCATCCACTCCACTGTAAACTGCATCATTAATCAGCTTCAGCCAATGTTTATTCGAGGAGTAGATACGAATGGGTGAGGCATTTGTGGAAATTGATGGACAAATCGTGAGCGTTGCTGAGTGCACGTACGTATGTACTAATGCATTTAGCAAAAGATCACGCATCATCATGATGAGACCAGAACCCGAGTCCAGTTGTAAAAACAGCCAGCTCGTTGAGTGCTCCTCAAACACAGTGGTTTGAAGAGTGGGACTATTGATCAATCAATTAACATTGCGGTGTAGGTACAGTAAAGAAAGTACTATTTCTACTCAACCGTCCAGCTGCTTCAAGTGCAACATGTGTGGCAAGTCAAAACCCACATATTTGTGGAATAGCAAAGCAATGATAATGAATTATTCAGGGTTCAACAACCACACCAAAGATAAACTGCAGGAGAGTGAGCATCATCATGGGTCAAACTTGCAGACTGAGAAAGCAATTAAAATGAATGTATTTATTTAATTTCATCTTCTTGCTCCCAACTCGCTTGACCAGAAGGTTGTTTACAAAAGGAGGAAAAGTTCTATCCTGATTTCCCCCTAAATGAAAGCTGTGCAGTTGTTCCAATTATTTATCGAACTAAAATCAATATTGACTCCAAAAACTTTTATCACCTCTTTTGCGCTCCATCCTTAGCCTTGTAACCTCAAGGGGGCAAGTCAAATGAAGCAAGGTAATTGCCAATTACTAGTTGCTCTTGATTTTACTCACGAAAATGGGGCTAATGGACACATTCCTGTGTTGAGAATAAATGAGAAAATTGCGTAACGCCGTCCATAATAGCAATCATCCAATCTCCATTTTATGGAGGGCGCAATAGGCACGTTGGCTATCTACTCAAGTATTCATTTCATCGGCTTCCCATCAAACGCAACCAGCTTTGTCATAATTTCCCTACACATTTGCATTCCATTCCTTCCACATTCTTGCATTTGCTGGCAGAGTATTTTATCAAAGCAAATAATGCGTTGGGCTTGCGTGGGCCTGATTTTCGCTCTCGGATCAAACATCCGCATATATTTATTCAGGAATAGTAAATATGCCAAAGAGAAAATTGGGTGAGGCTATGCTAACACCCCCCAAAAAACCATGACGATTTCAAATGCCTTCTCATCTTGTCTCTCACACTTTCCATCACAAAGCGAAAAACACAACAGAGTTGGTGTTAACAGGAGACTGAGCGAGGACTGAACTATTTTTCTCTGTAAATAACACCACATCCCATTATTCATGCTGTTGGTGTTTCTAGTTGGATTTTGTTCACAACCATGCTTGTCACGCTTTATGTGAGCTCCTGCTCATTCTTTACTTCTCCTCCTAAATGGAAGACACATGGTTGGTGGTGTTGGTGATCATGATCAAGATGATAATATGTGTATGACATTGTTTTGTCCGTTTACTATCCCTTGCTTTGAACCCTACCATGTCATTCTGGACAACACCGTAATAATAGTGATATGATGAAGTTGCCAGTTGGAGAAACATGGTTACTCTTTGAAATAAAGAATGGTCGCTTGCACTACATTAAACAACATCAATAATAACATCATCCCTGTCTTCATGAGGCACATCACCCAGTTCAAGATTCCTGCTGCTTCTCACCATTTCCTTCGGCCTTTCTCTGTTGTTGTGTAGTATACATGCTAAACTCTTGGAGTCCATGAAACTTGCATTCAATTATAGGCCATATTTTTGTTTTCTTTCGGGAAATAGGGCAAAAAAACAAGGCCTACCAAAGATATCCGTTTTGAGCTACTATCATTTCGCACACCAATCACGTTTCATAAGACACATTTAAGACTTGCAATGCATCCTAATTCTCAACTGCCTCATGTGCAGCTAGAAATAGATACTTTTGTGTCAAGAACCTTGGGCTATCCTCAATCTTTGTTTTTCAGGATGCAGAGGACATCACAGGGAGCAGTTTTCATATTCTGCTTGTTTGCTCCCTCTTAATTAGGAGCATCAAACGTATTTGTATAATTAAGCAGATCACTAGAGCATGAAAAGGAAATCCCATGTTCTCAGTGCTCCCTTCTCCAGTGCACACTTGTTGACTTGTTTTCAAAGTAGCAACAAACACGGAGTTTGATTCCATTCAAAGCTTTGATTAGCCTTTTGTCATTGTTTGTCAATTACATATCAAAATTAGTTGTGCTTTTAGTAAAAATCAAATTTTAGTAGTTTGTTTGAGGAAGCATCAAAGTTTATTGAAGAGTCGCCATTTCCTCAAAGCAAAAGATTGCTCCAGTTCAAAGAACATTCTTCATATATATATATTTCATTAAAAAAAGTAGAAAAATGGTTACGTAATGCAATCACAAACTACATAATAATATATACTCATCAGCTATATACACCATTAAAATTTGATTTTCCAGTTTCATAATCATTGCTTCAGATTCAAAGAGTCCCACGCAGCTGTCTCGTCTCCCAAGGTTGTTAGTGGATTCTGAAAACCCTTATATTTCAAGCTTTAAGCGGAAACGCGAGGTTATGATATCCCAATAAATTTTCTGTCATTTGAATGTCGCTTTTTATGACACGGTAAAGCAAGACTTTATTGCCCTTTTTCCCCTCAAAATCTCGTTGGATTTCAGAACGTTGCTTACGATTGAAATTCCACACTCGTGAGTTCCCATCCTACCTATAATTTATTCATAGCCGTAATGGGAAAGATCTTTCCCACTCCGCTGCTCACATTGAAGACTGCCTACTATCAACTTTTGTGTATTACCAAAGCGTTGACCTTTCCGCTTTTAGAGTGGAATATAATACGATTCTCCTTTCGTTGTTTTCATGGATATTGTTGGACGCGTTTCCATTTCTCTAGTAATACAATCCGGGGAATGGAAAGTAGGAAAAAATAATTGAGGAACATGAACATGCTCACTTTCTTTGAGATTATTATTGTTCCGTAGAAACTCCACCAAATCGAAAAGATAAGCTGAGGCGTAATAGAAAAAACATTTACGCATGATAATGATATTTGACAATAAGAACGTGCTTGCGTTTTGACTACGCGTCACGTCCATAGACGTACGTGTAGGTGAAATTGGTGTCAGATCACGTTCTTTTTATATCGGCTCACTCATAAATTGCATCTTTCTTCTGTTTAGTATTCGGGCATCTGAGAAGAAGTCATTGAATAACGTCACTTCCGCTATTGACAAGTCCCCAACCACAGCCCAACAACAGACACATCTCGTCAACCAGACTACACGCTGCACTCAAAAGGTGAAATGCACAGTGGCCAACGCAGGGGTTGGAGGATCCGGCACAGTAGAAGACAAGAACTTGCAGAATAATGGTCACAACCACAACAACGGAGGGATGAACAAATGCAAGGATATGTTGTTGAAACCAGGAAATACCCCGGCTGTCACCCAACGACGGGCACTCAACCAGGTTCGAACTCACAAAGGGGAAGATGCTAAAAAGGCTCGGAAGCAGGTGAGAAAGAACAGACTGCATGTAGGATTGATGATATTAATTTAGGTTTCAGGTGAAATGATTTGGGTCATCACTTAAGTTATTCCTTTTTTGGTTCACGGCTCTAGGTTATCAAGATGCTGATTTTGATCATCATTCTTTTCCTGGTTTGCTGGGGACCCAAGTTGATCTTAACCATAACTCTGAAATTGGCTTTCATCTTTGGCTTGCCCATCTATTCCCAAGAAGTTTATGTTTGTCGTGTCGCATTCTCACTGATCCCGTTCGTCCACTCTTGCATCAACCCCATTGTGTACTCATTCATGTCCAAGAATTTCCGCCGGTCAATGAACCGACAGCTGGGTCGCTGTTGTGTTGTTTGTGGGTGCAAGTGTAACTGCAACAACTGTGGCAACCACAGAAACTCCATCCCACTGAGATCAACTGCTAGAGCAAGGACCACCCAAGCTGTGGAGTCAACCTACTCCAGCAATTACTGTCAGCTCTCTGATGTGCATAGCACGAGACACACGGAAATTGAAGGGATTTCCACAATATAAACTTGCACACAAACATGGTATTATTCTAACTGATTTTTTAACAACTCAAGTCTACAATAATGTGAGCACAATGGATAGTATGAACTAACCATTTTTACAGTCTGTCGAATTGCTTCCGTGTAATACACTCATTACCAGCAGACAGACTCAATAACAGGAACAATCCTACTGCTCTTCCTTTCACTTTCTCGTTGGCTTTTTTTAATTTCACTGATAATGATTTGGATATAGGGTTCTCTACTTTCTACAAAGTCATTGGTAATGGGCAATCAATTTGAAGTGGGTTGGAATGCATGTTACATCTACTAAAAAATAGCTTCCACTTAACAACCTTGGATGGGTGTGCGCGGTGCTCACTTTGGCATGCATTTTTGTTTGGATTTTTGCTGGAGTTGACGAACTATAAAATTCAGTAGTTTTCTTCTCCTTTTGACGATGCGCTACCAAAGTACGTCATAATTTAGCAATTCATATTCATATATAAGGTTAGTTGTGACTACGTCGCCCACTCGACTGTCTGCACTTTTGATGTTCACCACTTTTATTATATCGATCATCGTGTAATACATAGGATATAAAGAATGTCTGAGACTCTTGTAGCAGTTACTGTTGTAGACGATTCGGTATTGGGTGAGTACATGTGGCAGACCTGATGCCGTTGTCACTTTTGATGATGAACCAAGACTAAATATTTCCCAATGTACTTTTAAAGAACATTTCCAAAGTTTTATACCAGTCTGTCTATGATCAGGACGTGGATGATGATCACGTTTGTCCTGTCCCGTCTCTTTTCGTTACAGTCAAAGTCATTCAACTGTTTTACGTGTGTATTTGGAATTTTCATCATTTCATTGTCAAATGTATGCACAACACGCACGCTACAATGTGAACGGTTACACAATAGTTGCGTACAGGTGTAAATACACCAGCCATGTAGAAAACTAAGGACTTTGTAAGTATATCTTACTCGTTGAAAAGCAAACTTTGCAAAAGGTCTAGATGTATTTACTGTCATATCTCACTGAAAATCCGTCAGTATTTTTTATGTGTCATATATCAATGTCATGTCATTGCACGATGTAATAGGACAAGAAAAATTGCTAGACTAGCACGTGTCAAAAATAGGCTATAGATTTAGCTAGTTATGCAAACTAAGAAAAATATAATATATAGTGTCTCGAGTCTTTTCCGCGTATCATTTGCGAAAAAGATCTACATACTTTCTAGAAAGCAAGGGCGTCACAACTCAAACTTTTTTTTATACAAGAACAAAAAAGGCTAAGGAAGATAAACTATGAGCAAATTTGAGAGATGGGATAAAATGAAGTACCACGAACTTAACTGTTTGCTTCCTTGGATTGTAGAAATTAGGTAAAAAAAAATCTCAAATGGGATGGATAGGAGAAGGGAGACGGTATTTTCAAACATACACTAGCAGTTTCGTATATAAGATAAGTTTTACAAAAAAAGAGACTCAATTTGATTATGATAACGATGAAACTTGAGATGTAAAGTGAGTGAAGTGAGGTAAAGGATCATTTTTCACAATCAACGCCATCCCATAATGTGTAGGACGACAAGAGTTTTGCTAATGCAGCAACTACTTCCTGTCAGCAAAGAGCAGGAGTAAATTGAGGAGAAAATTCGCTAAAATGACTACAGCGAAAAAGAGGGTGTAATCGGCGAGTTTTTACTTGGAACTAATTCGGTGAGAAGAATAGCATACGTAAGTTATTATAATGTGCTGTTTTGTGTGTGTTATAAACATAGTTCTAGATATCTACAAATATACATAGGTACAAATATGAAGAAACTAGGAATTTAACATTAGCATTATTGTATGGAACTACAGCTGCATGAATGTAAGCTTCCTTTGTATTTGTATGGTAGTAATAATTGAGTCGCTAAAAATAGAACCTGTTTATATTTATATGTCGTCTATAACAAGTACCCATAGTGATTTCGAACATAATCAATCAACCTGAGCAGACTATCTGAATTGTTGTGTATTTTACCATAAATTTTGTGTATATGATTAACCTACAAAGATACAGTTGTCAATCGTAATCAGGATGAACGTATTATCTCCGAAACTAGATTGTATAGAAAATCATCCACCTATGATCTTATACGCTGTAACGTGACTATCACAACGTTTCCTGTGAAAGATCCTTCTTAAAAGGAGTTACAAAAAGTCGTTTCAGGTTTATCTATGTCAGTACTAAGGTAGTTAGTAGTTACACACGAAGCGATTTCTTTTTCGGAAAAGAAAAATATGTTATCTCACGAAAACTAGCTAAATTTAAGTACAATGGTTACGTGCACGTATTATTAGAGTAGCATCAACTTTAGATTTCAATTAGCTGCACAACAACCTTAAGTCATCATCATTTGTTCGTGTAAATAATTACACGTAGGCACGTAAATACATAGACTTGTAAACTCTGTCCGGTTTTATGGCCAAAAAAGGAGCCAGTTGGTTCACTCTGAATGTCAAAATGAGGAGCATGTCTTCTGATTCAATATTTAATACACTCTAGTTTAGGTGTGGAAGTGTGAGAGAAAGTGAAATGATTTTGTGGGGTGATATGAGATTGGTGCAATATTACCTACACTTTGTCACTGTGTATATGGGCGATGGCATGCATTATGTTTCATGTGATTAATGTGATCTTTGTATATGTATGAAGTACTATGAGCAAGAGATTTATTGAGAAGCAACGGAATATTACGTAATCATTAAATTTATGGATGAATGCTGGTCGAATCTTGATCTTATGAATTTATCTGAATAAATTGATGTATTTCGTGTACAAAAAAATTACTCTCCAATTACACCTTAGACTCTTTATTTCTTTTTAAATTAGCATCCTCATCATCATATATAACATTAGAATAATAATAATAATGTTTCATTCTTACAAATTTCATCTTTGAAAATTAATATGTTTTTGGACAACTGGGTTGGCTTCCCTTCATTATTCACTGCTGCTGATTAAATTCATTTTTTTAAACTCATTTTCTCCCAATTCTCATGCAAATTAAGGTTGATTTAATGATTATATTTGCTAGTAAAATGTCTATTACTTTGATTGATACTTAATTACAGACTAAAACATTTTTTATTTCAGCTATCATTACAAATAGTTATAATAGTTATTCAATTAAAGTTGTTTAAGGTAGTCACTAGCCACGATATATGTATATTGAATGTAATTTTAAGTATGTATGTACGACAGATCATTTCGAAACCCTACTCCACATGTTCAATAACGGCACTCATTTCACACATTTTCACCTCTTATCATCATCGACGTAGTTTTTTTAGGCATTGGGATTCACGGACCATCACTTTGGTACAACAGATACAACTGGTAATACACACACATTAAAACAATTATAGTAACAAAACAACAAAAAACATTCTTGCTACAAAGGAAAAAAAACTTTTACACGCTTACTTTCTTTCGTTCGTCCTTACAACAATAAACAGACAAGATAAGACTACGACTTGGATTAACTGTAAGCTTTTCCTTGTCACTACTTAAAAAAGGATGATATACCATCGACTATTCCTAAATTATACAAATGCAACGAAACTTTCGCCTGAGCTCACAATTTTTTTGGTTACCAGCACAAAACCTAAGCTTGTACCAGAAATACAGTCCAACAACGGGTTTTGATGTGAACAAGACTGGAACAGTCTTTTCACTTCTACATCCACCTTTTCCTAACCGAACCCTCTTTCTCTCAACAAACAAGTTATAAATACGTAAACTAAAGTGAATTCTTACATACATCTCATTTCATAGCGATGCAGACATACAATCCCCCAAAAAATACATGCTTCGATCTAATCATCATCATCATGCAGAGTGTCATCACAATTAAACAAGACAACATCATTTTTACCCGAGAACTAGAAAATAGGTGAAATGCTAAGAAGCTGAAATAAAAGTCGCTGTATAGTAAAAAAAGTGAAGTACACACCGGTTGAAAATCCCCAATTGAAACAGTATTCAAAATGTAATCTTAAAAGCCCATTCAAAATCAAAAAACACATTCCACAAGTGTAGCAAACCAAAGTATAAATGCCTATCATACCACACCACACCAAACCACAAGTATACAGCACTCACGGAAAAGATATAAGTTACAAGAGCTGGTTCAACTCAAAAGCACTTAGCTAAATTGACACATTAATTATCACTGACATTTAAACAAAAACCTAAAATGTAGTTGGTAGTCTTCTAAATAAATCTAATTACCATGCTAACTCACCATATGGGCTCTCACACAAAAAGTTTTACATTGTAACTCGCAATTCATTCATAGTTCAAGTACAAAAACAGAGGGAAGCTCACCACACCACAGTTTTCATACGGCCATGCACACACTGTCTGTCTCAATCGATCAAACTCATGGAAACAAGACACACAGAGAGATATACATGCATGCTGCTTAAATTGCTATTTCACAAAGACTTTATTACCTTTTCATAAAGAAGGGCACAGTCACAGAGAGTCAACAACATTTGGTAAATCTATCATATCATCTTACATAAAATGAAGGGCTAACCAAACAACAATGAAAAAATAAGGTATCTTGCGCACCAAAAAGGAGAAAGAAGGGAAATGAATCTTTACTCAAAAGAAAGGAAGAGGCAGAACGCTTCCTCACCACCAATACTAAGCCACACCAATGAAGAAGGTAAGTAAGTAATAAGGTTTATATTATGGGAAAAGAGCTAAAGGTAAGAAGGCTAATAAAAAACTACTTAAGTCTGGTTGTTGAAGGAGCAAAGAGAAAATTGATTTACTTTAATGTGGTAACTCGATAGAAACTGAACTAGCAAACACACAAACTCTCAAACGGAGATAGTCTTATAGCTACAATAGTAAATTAAGTACATACATGCCTAAAAAGTAACAAATAATCTTCATTTAATTCTTTTTTTTCATTTGAGACCCTATTCATTCATCTACACCTGGGTGAGCAGATGAGCTCTGTGAGTTTGGATAAGGGATTAGAATAGGTCTCCTTCCACCTGCTGACAGTCTGTCGTACACACTCCTGAAGATCACTTCAGGAGAAGTGGTGAAAGAGGAAGAAGATGTTGTGTGATGAGAAGGCGAGTGGCTGTGGAGATTGTGATGTTGATGAGGTGAGTCTTGGATCCCACCTAGTTTCGACCAGTGCCGTTGTTTTGATCGATAAAAGTACCAGAACGAAAGGAGAAGGCCGACTTGGAGGAGCAACACAGTGAAAATGGCTCCCACAACGCTTCCCTTTGTGCTACATACATAGCCGTCGTAGGTTGGAGGTCCTTTAAAAAAATTCAATGGGTTTTAAAGTTAGTTTAAGCACATGCAAAATTGAGGGACGGACTCTCACAAAGGAAATGAAAATCAATGTACTAAGGTTTAAGATAACTATTCCACATAAATGCACTATAAAAAAGACATTAGAGCAGAAAGAGATTTCCGCTTCGTTAGAGAAAATAAAACATCACAGAGAAACGAAAGTGGAGAGAGGAGAGAGGAGACTTGTTATTAGGAGCAGCTTTATGACTTGTCATAGCAAGAAACCTGGATGAGAAGGCATGGTAAAAAGTGAGAGGCGGAAATGGAAAGAGTAGAAAAAAGGATGAAAGTTTAACACACTGGCAAATGCCACCGTGCTACTTTAGTTTGAACAAGCAATATCTTTCATCTTACCAGGAATCATACTGGCAGGAACTGAGCCAAATGGATAGCTCTCATTGAATCGTCGACGAGTGATGGGATCTCGCTCCGGTTCCAACATATTCCCATCGGCTTCCTTTTGGAGGACGACAAGCTGCAAGGAAAGAAAATGATTGAGCCGGGTTTAAAAGCTGACCTGAATTCACGCACGCACAAATTCTCTGACTAGCCGAGAAAAGACTTCGTAAACTCTTCAAGAAATTAGGTTCTCAAAGTCAAGATTCTAACTGGTTTTCTAGATTCTAACCCATGTGGATCTTGGATAGCAAAACAGTGTGAAAGGAAGTGTTTTAGTAGAGCATATTTTATTATGTCACGCTGTTGCACCACCAATATCCCACAAGATTTGTTTGTCTAATACTCTTGAGTAAACATTCACGCACAACTTGTTCTAACTCGTTTGTAGGACATGCATGTTTTGTTTGCGGAGGAATTTAATATTCTTAAGAGCAACAAGGAAACTCTGTTCTACTAACCTTGGAGTGGATTGGAAGCGCTCCTGGTAGATCAGGCATGGGCTTAGCTGTGGTCGTTGTTGGTGGAGGGCTCAAATTATTTTGGTTTTCAAACCTACTTCCCTCTTCACCTGGATGCCTTGTTGTTGTTGTGCTGGGTGGACTTTCCGTGCTCACCACGACAAACTTATCAACACCCAGTTTGGTAGGGACGCGTGACACGGAGCCATGCCTGGTTGTTTCAAACTCTGGCTTCTCATGTGGCGAGCTGCTTCGTATGATCTGTGGGTTTCCTGTTGCTTGAGTAGGTAGCACACCTAATTACACAAGAAATGGAGTGTTAAAAAGCTCATTGCTGACAATAACAACAGCAAAGAAAATTGAGTTCACAGAGAAGAGACAAGGATGAACTTATAGTTAATACGACATGAAATAAATGGGAATGGTTTTTTTTGCAACACATATATTGCCTTACTACCTGCTGAGCTTTCCATGAGAGTCTCACGCTTTGGACTTTGTGGGAGCTTGGAACGACCCAAATTCGAGGAGAACTGGAAGATATTGTATGACTCCAGCGGGCTACTTGAGACATTCGACGAGCTGGGAGCTAATGAAGCTGCATCTCTGGTGACAGTCGCACCTTCCATAGCAGAGGAGGCTGAGGATGGAGGGATAGTGAAGTGCACCTGTTGTGTGCGATATTCTGCTGCTGATGTTTCCGTGTCATTAGAGTCTATCGATCGCTTTCGACGACCAAAAGAGTCCAATCCTCCTTGACATCTCACCTACAGATAAAAATACCAATTGACCAACATTTTATCTCCATTCTCCCACTAAGAAAATGGGAAGCTAGAGCTCGTTACTGGAGAACAAGACGGAAAGGGTTTATTCCCTAGAAAGACTCGATGCTCTTTTCATTCTCCATTCAACAGCAAATTCAATACTGGAAAAAGGAATCTCATCAAATCTTACCGGTTGACAAAGATCTTGACAAAATTGAACTGTGGCCACAAAATTAACCGTTGCAGTGGATGGGAAACGGAATGCTTTGAAATCCGCATAAAGGTTTCGAGTACCCCGCTCCACTTCCAAGTAGGGAAACACATTAGGATCCCTTGGACATCTGGAGAGAGAGAAAGGACAATGGAATGTAATAAACTACTAACAATGTGCCACTTTCACCCACATAATGCACTCCCTTTTATCCCTGCATGAGTGAGCATTTTACCCAATGTTATCAACTAAGGTGAGCAGCTCCCCGTATTCCGTTCGGGCTTCCAAGTTCCTCGCAAAGATTCCAAATGCACTGGAAGGATCAATCTCAATTCGGAGCTGAAGCTCTTCACCCAATCCAACCACGGATGCATCCTGCCCGTTTCGCAAAACAATTCGCATTCTTACATTCGGTGTGGGAGCGGTGTTCGTCACTATATTGGTTCCGGTGGGACGGAACGGCACACTAAAGTATAAAAAACATATTGTCTCTTATCATTTCAGATTGATAAATTGCAGCACTAGCCGCATAACTGTTATTTGGAATCACTACATTAAAAGTGTGTCAAATACTATGATGATTTGATTTCATGAAAATTGATCGCAGTTTCCATAACTTTTTACCACTGTCTCTTTAACAAGGCTTAAGGCTTTATTATTTTAAGGCCTAAAGCTTTTTAAGAGCTTTTGCGTACATCCGCCTCGGCTCTGCTGATTCTGCTTAAAATTCATGACCGGAAGTCAGCCTATCATTAAATGCTGACTCAAAGCTATCATTCTTCCGCTCTCCCTTGTGTCGAGCTAAACTAGATTTTTGGCAAATATGATTCGTATGCACAGCGACCATTACAAACACTGTATCATTTCCGGTCTCAAAACGAGTCGAGAGAGTAGCGATAACAAACCCTGAATGAAGATGGGGACCGCTGATAAAATGCAAAAAAAACTCAGCTCAGCTTACGTCACAGATATCCCTTTCTCATGTTCCCGAGAGCCTGGCCCATCAGGTGCATAGGAAACGGTTTGGTCCGTTGCATCAAAAGAACATTCCACTCGCACCGTCTTGTCGGACTCCTGCATGATCACTGGGTTTTGTTGAATTACCACATGGTTCACATATCGCCCTCGGCCCTGCAACGTATCATAATAAGTTTGATATGAAACACTCAATAAATGAATGTATAAAGAGGAGATGAAGCCATAAAATTAGCAGTAACAATTCCACCTTTTCTAAGAAGCATCATCATAAACGGATTAGCCACCTAAATATATATGTATGATTATACCTGTTGAAGTGTTCCACACTGGGTGCCTAGCGAAATTCTCAGCACGATTTGACTCCTGTCACCACCCATCTCAAAGCAGGATTGAGGATTTCCAGTAGCAAACACTCGTCCAGCAAACGGTTGGCCGAAATTGACAGTGACAAGCATATCGGATGGAGTACAGTCGACACGAACTGGGAAAGAATGTACATTCATTATACAAAACAGAATGAAAAGTTACATCCATAACGTCTGGATATTGGATGTGATTCTTTCTAATTAAAAGTCGGAGGCAAATGGGATCATGATGATTTGATGTGATGGGATGATCACCATCAACGTGGAAATATTTGATGCTCGTGACAAGAAATGTGCATGTTGTTCTCAGGAAGATTTTCATACCATTATTGCATGCTCCTCGTTCCCCATAAAAGAAGTCTGGATCTGGAATCAAAACTTGGCCGCTGGAATGTGTATCATCAGAGCTGAGCAAGCACTCTCGACGATGAGCATGGAAGCTGAAAGCTCGGCATTGAAACTCTGGCTCTGTATCACATTCCGGTCTGCCCCAGTCTCGCCGGATAGGTTTTGGAGAATTTGCGAAACAGGTAAGTGGCGCTGGGATCGTGTATCCAGGTGTGCGGAAGCTGTGATGTTGAGGATAAGAAGAAAAAAGAGATAAAAATAAAATAATATGAAAGCTCTTGGGGAAAAAAAGACATTGTCATAATTCATGGAAGCTGCGTTGCGAAATATCACACCATAGCAGTCTTTTGCAGTGTTAGGATTCGCTTAAAATATGGATTCACATATGCTTGTTAGTACCACTGGAGGCCATTCATTTTCCATGTAGTCCACATCTGGTCCACTTTTCCTGAAACTTTCTGGTTTTGTGCGTCTTGTTTCACTGCTCAGCTTACACATTCTTTCTCGGGCATAGTACGTCACGGAGCTAGAAAGAGTGTAGAAAATGACAGTTAATATATGTTAAGGGAGCTTTTTAAGGTTAATGAAGAAGGTGAGCATAAATTCTTCAGGAATGATGACAAATATTACCGGCATGGACCGCGAGGAGATCTTAAACATTCATCCTGACACTGACGGCGACTGTAAATATTCCTAATCTCAAGATCCCCAGGACCCACCAGCTCATACTCGGGAACACGTGTAAATGTCCATAACTTGCCGCAACTTCGCTCTGATAAAATAATTATATTTTCAAAGTTTACTCAACCATCTCAATAAAGTTTGGCGTGGCTTCCCACTCTAATCAAATTTATGGTTGGGGATCTGGCTTTGAAAGTTGGAAAGAAAAGCAAACAAAGTTCAAACCTCTTAGACAAATTTTTTCATAGTGAACCACATCCGTGGCTGGGTGCAAAAGGGACGAGTCGGCTTCTGAAGATCTGTCAAGGGCAAAGCACCTTCGACCACTTCCGCGAACAGGTTCAAAACTCACAGCCAAGCATCTTTCTCGAAGCTGATCACATTCTCTCAAGCACTCCCCAGTTATTCCAAACTCGCCGCGGACCGGGATAATCTCCCTGAAAAAGCATCATCAAAACCGTGTCATGTTCAGGATTCAGAGCCCAAAATAGCTTTCAATGCCTGGCTTTGACATGTGCAGCATGAAGGTGAGAAAAAAACATTTTCATAACATACTTTCTAGCTCCGTTGTAGGTGTAGCCATAAACTTTCTCATATGTCACAGTGTACCGACATCTATAAGGTGACAACTCCGGATCTAGATAGTTTGATCCTCCTGCATCGGGAGAATTTGATCCTCCAGGATATGCTGAAGGATACGGATCCCTGAGAGATGTAGTGTACTGTGGTGTGTTATAAGGATAACGATCTCTATCACGCTCCCTATCTCTGTCATCTCGATGATAAGGATCTCTGCTTGGATACGCATCTAATCGATTGTAAGTATAATCCCTTGGTGGATAATAGTCCCTGTCTCGGCTCGTAAATGGATCTCGACTTGTTGCTGGATATCTAGAAACCGGATACGGATCTCGGGCGCTAGTTGGATAAGGATCCCTTAGAGGTGGGTATGGATCAATTCTATTCGGTGGGTAAGGATCCCTTATTGTTGGAGGATAAGGGCGAGGGTCAGCCGGATAAGGATCAGTGGATGGAGGATATCTTGGGGCTTCACCAGGATACCTGTCTCTGTCTCGTCCTCCATCACCTGGATAAGCTCCTCCAGGAATGCTTCGGGGGTCACACTCCTCCGCTCCATGAATGATGCTCTGTTGTACTTGGAAGGAGTTGGGTGCCGCCGTATGAGCCGTATCTCCACTCAATAGACACACACTCTGAGCTGGTGTTTGAGTAGAAGTCTGGTAAAGACAGAAACGTTGGGTTGGATTATGAGGGAGAAAGAAAGTTGTCAATCAAGATTTTTGTTATGAGAATGCATGCAAACCTGAGCCAAGAAAGAGAAAGAGCGACAGTTGAAATCCCTTTCCTTATCACAAGCCCTTTGACAAACCCCTTCATTTACAGCGGGCTCGGCTTTGTCAACGTAAATGAGATATCTGTCTCTCTGAGCTGTCTTGTAGTTACACTTTCTTGCTTCTGTATTGAGATGAGAACACAACACGAGTGAATGAGAGTAAGCTACTTCGTAAGCAGTCATAATGATATATACTTGAGATGAATGATTCTATCCCCTTTGAGGTGAAAGGATATAGGGATATAAACTACTAATGATATTCATAGTAATGGGCTTACGCGGAGCACACTGGTTTTCCAGATAATCCGTCTCAGGTGACGGAATGAATCCTCTTGCTTGAGTGGTTCGATCCTCAGTGCTCAGTCGACATTCCCGTTTTCTCCAGTCGTAAGTGGCAGAGCGACAAATGAAGCGGCGCTCTTCCAAACATCTGTCTTCGCATTGTGTCTTCCCCACATCACGATACACTTCACGATCATAGCCTCGAAGTTGGAAATTGGGAATTCTCTCAAATGTCCACAACAGACCGCAGCCACCACCTAAGTAAAAGTGATGTATATTGTGTGCTTGACTCCAACTAATTTTCTCGCCTTTTCTTTAGACAAATATGGGAAACATTCATTATCAATTTTACCTCGCAAGCAAATCCCCTCAAAGTAGGCAACTCCTGATGATCTCCGCAAGTCATAGCGAACCTCATCATTTCCAAACTCAAGAGCTGAACATTCATTCCTGTTGTAGTCCAAGTTGAAAGCATGACATTTTATGTCACTTTGACAGCGTCTTGCACAACGATCTGAGATTCCACGAACAGTGTCACGATACAAAAGGTAGCTGTGGCCTCTGTCCAACTCGTAGCCAGAAACTTTTTCATATGTCATTCGTCCAATGGCACATCTTCCAACTGTTATCATCAAGTTTTGAGTTGTTTTATTAAACATCATAATATTTCTACAGAAAATTAAAACTAAAAGCATTATCAAGTTATACGTTGAGTATCAGTAGCTCCAGGTCTAGGATTTCGGTCATCAATACTATTCCCAAATTGTCCAGGCAAAGGTCGGTCTGGAATACCCGGGGAGATGCTACCTGGCAAGCCCCCAGTTCCTGTTCCTCCTCCAGGTGAAAAAGTAGCTCCTTTACAATTCCGCTCATAGTATATCGTTCCTGGTCGTTTTTGCACTGCCTCATCTCCTCCAGAAGCTATAGGGATGTGTGAACAAATAATAAAAACGTGTTGATGATACCCCAATGAATGATGGGTTAGGGATAAAACATTGTGTCATGTTCTGATCTGTTTTTCCATTAGGAGCAATACAACTCCATGTTTTTCATATTATGGGTTTAGAAAAGGAGCATTTTGTTGCACCACATTTTGTTGCAAGAAAGCCAAACACCCCGAAAAAGAAGGGATAACAAACCTCGATCATCTCCAGAGATGAAACATTGAGATGCTGTAGCATAAAAGGAATATGAGCGGCACACAAAGTCTCTCAGCGAGTTACATCTCACGCTACACTCTGCCTCCGTGGTAATCCCAGCGATGACGTTATCCAAATACTTGGGATGTGAGTCGGGTATCGTGTCAAACGTGCAGCGTCTATCAGCTATTGTGCAATCAATCAAAATGATGAATCAACCTTTTTTTTCGAAAACAAACCTGCCTCAACATCAACATTACCAGCATTATTCAACGTTCGAGGAGAGATTAAGTTGGTGAGTTGGAAAGAGCTTAGTTCTTCCCAACTTTCTTTTGGATGAGACAAGGTAGATTGGAGATTCTCAAGTTGCCCCTTGAAATAAATCACCTTATCTCCTTCCCAGCTCGTTGAAAGTTGATGGTAAATCTCATTTCTTGCTTTGTATTTTGGCACTTACGCTCAATACACTGATTCTCCAAATATTCTATATGCATTGGAGCCTCAACAAAGTCGGTGGGCCTGGTTCTCCGATCTTCACGGCTGAGTCGGCATTCCGTTGTCTGAAAAAATGGAAGAGTATAGAAATAAGATGTATAGCGGAACATTCCATCATTTTGTAGACAATGCAATAATGTTGGCTCTCTTCTCTTTGGTGAGGTTAGAGAGTGAGTGAAGTTTTCAATTCTTATTAAAATGTACATTTATATGAGGATATATGCAATTCACTTATCATGTACCTCAGTATGATACTCGGCTGATCTACAGACAAATCTTGTTTCCACCAAGCATTTTTCCTCACAACTCCGGCGGCTGGGGACGCGATGAATTACAAAATCATCATGACCTCGTAGTTCCCTACCGGGTCTTCTCTCAAATGCCCACGCGCGTCCACGACAGCCACGGGTATTTCCTGTGGAGAGATATAATGTATGAGCTTGTCATTTTTTCTCCTGGCTATTAATAACATCCTGTGTACGGATGGACGAGCGAGCGTATTGAATTGAGCCGTGGCCCATATCTTATTTCATTTTTGTTTAGTTTTCTTTTTCATCCATATTTTTAAAAGGAAGAGTATATCATATATATTTTCATGAAAAGTAGATATAGCTGAGTGAGTCACCTCGAAGACAGATCTTTTCAAAGTAGTTTTGTCCTTCCCGTTTTGTCAACTCTTCTCCTCGCCCTTGGGTATTTCGATCAAGTTTAAAACATCTCATGGCTGAATGGTCCACAACAAAAGCTGGACAGTCTGCACCCGCATCCCGACATTTCTCCACACATTCCATTGTCACACCAGGGGCACTCGCTGTCAGACTTATGGGCTCTTGCTTTGCTGTGCGGAGAAAGTGGCCCGTGACTTTCTCAAAGGTGAATAGGCCATCCTCACAATGATCTGCGGAGAACATGATCAAATCAAATTGAAGGGAAAGAAACATCCAAGTTTAAAAGTGACAAATGATACAAGAAAACCGCATATCAAAGGCGTGTTGCAATTTGCACTCTCAAATTTTAACAACTTACTGACTGAACACTGTTTTTCGGAGAACACAGCACCCCGTTTGTGTGGAAGTGGGGCTCCCATCAAGCTCACAGAGTCATCCGCACTCAGGTAGCAACGGTTCTCATCGGCAGCAAAGGATGTGGAACGGCAGGTAAATCCTCGGGCCTTCAGGAAAGTAGCCAAATATATGAGCTCAAGTATGTGCATATATTGTTATCTTTATGCAAACCATATTGAAGTTTATTTTCACAAAAAAATTATGCAAGCATGGCTGGCAATATGATCATTTTCAATAACACAAAGACATGATCAGAGTAGTCGACGGAGGGAAATAATTTTTCCATAAGTCAACACACACGTCTTTTGATATCGCAAGATTCTATCTCATGTAAAAATATTTTGTTGTGATATATTATCATAATGCCGGAAGCGCTTATTGAGTACACATGTTGCTTTCTCCACTCAACCATTTCCCGTAGAATGCTACTCAAGTTGAATAACACTTGGGTAAAGAGCTCCCATTTGTGAATAATCTATAGTACAAGCTCAATAGTTGTCGGAATTTGATGTAAAAATGAGAAGTGCGCCTTTTCTCTAATCTTGTTCACTTACGAGATCACAAAGTGTCTGGCAGTCCTCTCTGGAGGCAGCATATTGTAGTTCATCCATTGAGATAACGGACACATCCTGACGGGATGTGTATCTACAGTCTGGCAGTTCTGCTTGATGAGAAGAAAACACTTTTTTGTTTTCTCGGTTTGCCAATTTAGTTGATGAGAATGAAAATGTCATGATACTAATATTTTAGTAGACTCACGTTTTACGCATTGATTTTCGAAGTAATCCACCGTCGCTCCGTGTTGTCGTCTGAAGGCGCTGGGCTGAGTTCGTCGGTCTTCTCGACTGAGCTTACATACTTTCAAGGATTCATCATATTCCGCGGATCTGTGATGAAAATAGAAAATTAATATCGTGCAATTCTGGGTAATTGTAGTTGAAGCAAATGTTATATCCCATTTCATTTCAAGCTTGTCAACTAAATGTAGTTGAGCCCGTTTATATTATTTTGAAGAGGGGCTCACCGACACACAAACTCCGTTTCCATTAGACACAACTTTTCACAGTCAGTTTTGGATTGGACGGAACGCTCCTCTTTGTCATCAAATCCTTCAAGAAATGCACCCACAACCCTCTCAAAAGCCCACAATCTGTCCCCGCACATTTGTTGAAAGTTTGTCACTGTCGAGGAAGAAAAGGTCAAAAAATAAAACACATATACTCATATAAGTTGTGTGAAGCATCCGCTCCAACATGGATTTAAGGTAGGGATGGCATTTCATCCATTAAAAATTGAATAGCGTCACAACAAGTACCTCCTTTGAAGCAAACTTTCTCGAAGAAATTTGTCCGCGGATCCTCTCTCAACTTGTCACGTCGTCCTACGGAATCCTTTTCGTAAGAATCGCATCTTGACTTATCATAATCTGAAGGAAAAGAGAAAAATGTGAGGGTTTCTTTTATTGCTACCTTCACCCAAAAAGTTTTTTGTGGGCAAAACTCTTTCATTCATGTTTCATATATTGTGAAATATTTACCAACGGAGAAAGCTTTGCAAGATGGACTCTGTCTGCACACGGCTGTGCAATCTCTCGTGACTGCTGCTCCCGGCTGATGAAGGAGACCTTGTGGGTCACCTTCGGAAAGGGCCATTCCTGTGGTTTTTTCGTATGTCTCTACCCCACCAAAACATTGACCTATGGATTCATCACATAAAACATTAGCATCACTGGAAAACCATATAACAATTGCCCATCTATATTCCCTTGAATTATAAATCTTTTTAAATCTGGAGAGCAGCAGTTATATCAAGTGCCATCAATCAAATTAACATACAAACGAATAAAATAAAACCCAGTTTAAAATTGGTTTAGAATGCTGCTGCTCTAACCAAAAAAAAATCAAGGCCGTTGATGATGACCATTACGGAAGTTAGTCAAGTGAATAATATAATGGTATGAGTTGAATTGGCCATTATTTTTTATTCATTACACACTTACCTTTTACATTACTAGGAAATATGACTGCGACTATCAAAACAACGTATCCGAAGGCCATGACAAAAGGCGGATGGCCAAAAGGCCGTCCCTGTAAAACAAACAGAAACAAAGAAGAATTATGTTTCCAGTCGGTTGTATTATTGCACCACTTTTTAATTATGTTAAGCTCAACTTCACAGTCAAAAATGGCATTTTAACATGAACAAGCAAGGCAAAAGTTGTGAATCAGGAAAATATCGTACTGGAACTCAAAATTTTATCTCGGTTTTAAATCAATTAGATATGAAATCCTATGGACTTAACCCTTTCCACCTTTACTCGTACCGCTCACCTTACTAAATGATTAGCTGACATGTGTGTATCACCTATTCATAAAATTATTGTGGATATTAGACGTCAGATCAGCAATAGCGATGCTAATATATTTCTACAACATCATAAGTGGACCAGACTTGCAAAATGAGCGGTTGATGAACATGCATGCAAAATACGTCTGTGGATATATATAGCGGCATTTGGAAGGCTATCTGTTGTTATGCATGGTATGTATTTTTTATACAGTTTCAAATATATTTCATCCCTGATATGCATTTTTGTCAACTGTGCTGACCTGGTAAAAATATCACGTACACTTGTTATACGTGATGTCCCATTGGAATGGGAAGCTTTGTACTAATTAAATCTCGAAATGTCACCTATGCATTTCATTAAAATGAGGAACGTGCATAAAAATATTGCCTTTGACGATAACCTATCAAGCTCTTCATTAAAACTGCATCAAGTCATGCAGCTTCAACCATCATCCTTATGAAAGTGGTATAGAGGACGCTGATGACTCGAGCATGGAAAATTATTTCGGAAACGCTGAATTGAAAAAGTGCATTGTCATTTTGATGGGATTTTTTACTCTAAAAAATGGTAAAGCTTGGCAAAATCATGATGTTATATATTTATTTGTTCATTGAATAATATAATGCACTACGCTTTAAAATATGCTATAAAATTCTTTTTTTTCGTTGAAACTTTGAGAGAAGCCAAGTCCAGGGTGTGGTCAGTTAAAACAAGCATTATTCGTGGGGAATCATCGCAACCCAATATAATATGGTGAGGACCCCTTTATCATTTTTCTCTCTGCCAAAACTATACACTCCGCACTATTCATTGTTAACAATGAGGAAGCAGTAAAAATATGGGAGCAAAGTGAGTGGAAGTGGACGGGGAATATTTTGGGATGAATAGTGTGTTCTAGGAAATGGAGAAATAATATTGCAGTGCATAATATATGTGGATAGTATTGCAACGCAATAAAAAAATTGTAAAAAAGTTGATGTCGTCTCTTATATATCCTTAGCTATGATGTGGCAATGCCAATAGGGTCCTTTTGTTTGATGTGCTTGCCCTCCACTCAACAAGCTACCTGTATGACTGATTAACTTCCGGTTAGCTGTTTGAGCATCCAGTCTGGAGCATATGCACGCAATATACTTCAGCCTATTGTGTATAGCCCTCCTTTGCAACATTTGTATATCCTTTACACTCCCATTCTTCCTTTATGAGAATTTTCATGCAATATTTAACCAAAATCTTTCATATATCATATTAAACTCCCTTGAGCCTGACAGGAAAATGTCTGAGACATATTTAAACATTCCAATTGCTTGTGTTGTAACAATCTTTCCTTAGCAAATAAATGTGACCCTTCAACAAAAATGCAAAAAGCAGTCGGTTAGCGTTTTAGGTTCGAAATTGGAATGAATGTAGCCATTTTTCGAATACAACTTCAGATTAAACCTGGATTAGGAAGAGTCTGGAGGATTTTGAAACTTTTTAAATTCATATACCTACTCATTTCCTTAAATGCTAGGCATATCTCCTATATTTCCCACGCAGTAGCATCCCTGACTGGTTTCCATTCGCATGTGTTTGAGCTGCATGGAATAGATAGAATGACGGACTGATGATCATGATAACTATCATGTTTTGTATGGTAAATGAGCTCCAATGGAATGTAAGGACATTGACAGCCTGTTCCTGTGTCATTCTTGTCACTTGTCCTCTTTTTCTACCACACAAAACAGGGAGAAGTGGACATTTTTTGAACAACGATGACTACGTTTCATGGCTATTTTAAATAAACCAAGAGAAAATGGTTGGTTGCATGCAATCCTCAATCGTTTTTTGTCCTCAATTTTTTAGTGAATACGACAAAAAGAGTGCCACTGCCACCGCAACTCCAGCTCAATAGGGGAATTCCAACAATGTACATACGTAGTTGAATCTTTTTTAGCGTTTGTAACAATCTACACATGATTCAGTTTCTCCGTTCGTTCAACTTCTGCTCAGAAACTGCAAGAGTAACAGAGTATTCTAGCATTTTTAAAACGTGACAATGGAATCACGACATATTACCAAACCCGACTAACGTGTTGCAACTTCGATTGCAAAATAAAATCGGCGGAGAAGCAACTTTGCGTGATGGACAAATACGTTTTTGGACCATTGTTCGGAAAAGGGATCGAGCATTGGCCTCAAAATGATAGTTTTATCCCCGATTTTTCATGAGAAACAAATTACGCATTCTAGTAAGGACCAGCATCCATCCCAGAGTAAACTCCAGAGCAAAGCTAGCATGATTTTTTCTTGGAGAGACGAAATTTAGCTGCTTTATGCATACCAATAACATGTAAATTCTTCAAGAAGTCTTTCTCCGCGATTCTCACCGCTGCTCGAAAGATGTTCTTTGCATACTAAATCATTTCGATCAAATCGAGAATAAAAACCCACCCAATAAACGTTGTCGCATCTCAGTCTCATCATGATTGTGACAACATGAGCAAAATCAGATCAATGGACGGAGGACAGTAATTACAGTCCTCAGAAAGAATTACGGAACCCATAATTGGCTCTGTGTACACCTTCCTCCTCCTCTCCTGCCACATATTTTAGTCAGTCTTTAGTCACAAAGTTGGGACGACTACACATAAAAAATGTAAGTGAACAACCACAAAATATAATATATGTGCATGCATAAATAAACAGCGTAGAGGACGAGAAGGCCGTGTAATTCACAAAAAAAGAGAACTCAAGTGGCATTATTATGCACACACATGATGATGATCAAATAAAATAACAGAACGGTGATTTCCGTTGTTTCATTTTAAAAAGAGTAGAGTGACTCAAAAACTATATAAAAAATTGGTTGGTATGATGATCAGAGAACAAAAAGAAGTCTAAAATGAAATGAGAGCAGCTCCACCATCACCATCATCATGGAGGACTCAATCTAGCTGAAATAATATTACCCATGCACATTAATTTTACCTTGCTGCTGTTAAACCCACCTGTCAACAGTAGCAGTGTGAGGGGATGTCCATTACAATTGAAAATGTGGCATAATACACGTAAAATAGTTGGTAATGGACAGAAAAAATAACTAACGTTTTTGTATGCACATTAAAAAACAAGTCACAAAGTTCCATGATGCTCTAATGTGCATCTTATTACACTGTTATATTATAGTGCGTCAACGTCAGCTAAAAAAGGATGAGCCTGAAAAAATATGATCAAAAGGTTAGTATAGCTCCTATACAACACAACAGGTAGGAATGAAATTTGAATACAAAGTGGTGGGATACACACATAGCAAATAATAGGGTTGCCAAATTCTCAACTTTTCAGTTTACTCCCTTTATTCTGCATAATATTATGTGTTTGGATACCCTATGGGGCAATGATAAACCAGTGGAGTGGAACGACTACAACAAAATGGGAAGTAGAGATATACCTAACCACGCTGCACAACTAGCAAATGGTGGTTTTGTGCAAGTTTGTGTAGTTAGGGTTTTTTTTTAAATCGCTAACTTTAGATCAGTATGGGTCCCACCTGAATAGTTATTTTTATTCCTGTTCATACACATAAATTCTGGTCAGGATCAAACTAAATATATCCCTGTGGAACTCCCTACTAACTGCATTGGAAAATGCAGTATACAGAAACTTATTACAAAACTAGAGAATGGGCTGGATTGGATGCTTGTGTATAGGAATACCTTTTTGCAAAACTTTTCGACCATCAACAGACTCGACGATGATGATCAGAGGATGATAATAAAAAGCATAAAAAATGAGCACTACAATGACCCCCAACAGTAATCATGATATGATGACGACTCAACCGACCACAATGACGATGTGAATTGTTAGCGTTGAATGCACTACTCCACACAATGGAGTTTGTACGTTGGGGTTAAAGCTCATCACAAGCTCTCCAAGCATAGCTCTCATTATTCTGACTAATGTTAACTTGTCGTGCAGTATATTTAGGGGACTTATTTATGCTGAGATCCCCTAATGTAATCATGGCATATCATGACAATGATGAGTAAATTTTTTGAATAGATTTACGACTCCAATAAAATATCACGGTGAGTACGGGTGTCCTCAAAAAATTTGGCTTCTCATACTACAGAGATGACCTGCTATAACAAGCATGACAGTGATACGAAATATAGTTGGAAGTCTGTCGCGTATTCAGAAACAATGCTTTCTAATCAAGCTCTACATTTTTATAGAATATATTCATGGTTCTATATTAGAGTGGTGGCCCTTTCAAAAAAAATATTTTATTTTGTAATGATGATGCAACAGGTTTATGGCTTCAAACAGGAAATGACTTTAGACAATCTCTCCCCATTTTTTTCGTCATGATGATGACCATCCATCTATCATCCCTGTAGTGTGGCTGACCTGTGGCCTCCCTAAAACTATAAATTGTATCACATAATACATTTATTTGTTTAATGTAGACTCCCTATCATATATATTATTTAAATTAGGTACAAATACGAACATTGTTGAGGTAAGCAGAGGTTTTTTACGACATACTTTTAGGGAATGTTGATGAGGATGATGATGAAACAAAAGAAAGTTCAGAAATGGCTTGGTCTGATAAGCCTAATTAATTGCGATGATCTGCACTAATCCCTGATTTCATAATGAAAAGGAAATTCAATATATTTGGCGTGCTCTCATTGAGCACAAGAGTATTTAGGCTAGAATGAAGGCTCAAACTCATACATTTGTAAGTTCACCAATGACAACCTGGAATAGTAAGGAACCACTAGAGTAGATCACTCCTAATTAAAGTGGGATGCACACTGATGCATGTAATGAGATTCAAGCGACGCTTTTACTAAAACAAACAAACAATCAAACACATTCCAAATTTGAAGGTTTTGTTGTCATGTCTATGCACTGTTTGGGATGGAACTCTGGTGCGAGTTATCCTTGACTAATTAATGAATAACTTTTCCTTACCTGCTGCATCATTCAAGTGTGTAATCCACCTTGGTTCTTATTAGCTGAAGCATGGAGGAGCGAATTGAAATGGAGGGGAGTAATGCATAGATGAGAAAAAGTTATGGTGAATGACATTTCATAGAGAATATTAATGAAGAGAAAATCCTACTGTTTCGGAATGTAATATTGCTTTTATCTGCCTACAATTGATCATCTCGATGAACTACATTTTCATAGTTAAAGCTATACGTTTTGCAGCTAAATATTGTTATATTTAGCGCTACGGAATCAAGAAGTAAAGCCAGTTTAAACTAAAAAAATTTATTTGTAAAATATGAACGCCGACAGACATTTTATTTTTACACTAGATATTTATATAAGAATGTAGATACTAAAAGCGCTTTTCGAGAGATGTAAGCATGGCAAAGACAACAACTCTAGAGTGTGTGAAACATACTTGTTCAGAAGCTGACAACTTTGTCAAGACAACACCTTTACTGTGTAATCCGTCCGTACGTCTGCCACCAACATATTTTAATGAGGAGAAGGAAAAGAAAAAAAATTGAAGCCCACTCCAAGAAATGTAGGTATCATAAGCAACGTAATTTTTATGCACCAAAGAATTTCAAGTACACAACCAACAGAAGGGTTGAGAAATTCAAAGACTACAAACAAGCGTCTAGCCCCATCTCCCTCTCGCTCTACTGACTTTCTTGAAGGAGTCGTTGAAGACTTGGTTTTTTGCTTACCTTTCTCTTCGCTCTCATCCTGCTTTCCTTACAAAGCGTCCACGTTAATCCTATGGTTAAATCGAAGGAAACCCTTTCCTCAAAACGGTTTCACAACAAAGCTGTGAACTTTCTCGTCCCCAACACGACTAATTCACACAGTAGTTCTCTCCTCAGTTCACACTAATAGTTGTTGATACGTCACCACAAAACACAAAGGAATCTTGTCACAAGTTCAATAAATTATGGAGTTGTCAGCAATATTTCTTTCTTTTCCTTACATGTCACCACAATTTTTTTCTCATATATTTTCACACAAACTTCACTCAAATCACGAGAGTATTATGATGTCAACTATACAAAACAAATCAGCAGATTTCACCAGGAGTATTGTATCTACAAAAAAAGAGAAAAACTCAATAGGATGGCAGCATGATGTTTCAAGCTGCCATCAAACAAAAATTACACTCCTGCTACTACTCTACAATAAGTGTATTCATGAGCGAGAAAGGCTTGCAAAGTAGGTTGCTCTTGTGAATGATTATTAGCTTGCGAACAAAGCACTGTTGTGGAGAGTAGGTACACGAGTTGGAGAGAGTTTTAGCTGGTTTATGCACAGCATCCGCAAACTAAAAGTTGACGATGAAAAACGATGTGAACAATTCGACTTTAGAAATCACACTGACACAGCTTGGCGTCAGGGAAGAATGGATATTATTGGAGTGGGAATTAAAAGCATAATCTCATTTCGTGAATTCATCCCCTTTTAAATCTGCTCCGTGCATTCAATTCGAGTGGTCAGCTCCAATACAAGACTAGAGGAAGTTAGCATTTCATGCTCTGGATTAGGGCAAACAGCCCCTCGTCTCTTCCCCCAAATAATGTTGTGCTTACGCTACACATGCACCTTTGCAGTTCTCCTGACTTCCGGTTCAACTTGTGAACGTAGGCAGCCCTGGTTAAAAAGGATGATGCCCACGTAACATTAAAATACGACAAGTGAATGAACACCTAATGTGATTTCCTATGGGAAAAAATCAGTGAGCGCTGCCCAAATGAATTTATAGCCCTCCTTACGGCAACAATGCAGTGGTCAGCACACCAACGTTGTAGAAACGCAGACGAATTTTGTTGTATGGAATATATATATGAGCGTTACTGCACTCCCTAAATCCAACGTTGTACAGTTAATGATGATGGTGATGTGATGTATAACGTTTCAATACTAACGATTAAGCTCTCCGTAGTAGTTTTGCTGACTAACTGCATGATTTAATTATGATATGATATGATGCTATACTGCCGATTCTCCTATTCATACGATTTCCAACAAAAAATGAATTCCTGTGCAAGTTCCTCAACCTTTTGCTTAGCACCAACAAAGCAGGAGGTATGACAGTAGTTCGGAGCAGAGTTTATGCATGTCAGAGCTTCAATACCACCGTCGATAATTATATTTATGGTTTGGCAGTGCTTCCGACGAGACTTTTAGAACGTCCCCTTTTCCTCCCCAACTGCTCACCCATCGTGAGGTGTTAGTCAACTTGGGATACGAATTGCATGCACCCACTACTGCTTAAACGTTAATATTTTCATAATGTGACTGAATACAGCTACTGAAAAATGGGATGATGAAACTTCCTAGTGACTTCAGTGTAATGATGAGCAAAGGTTTTTTGTTAGAGTTTGGGCTCGAAAAAGCCATCCACCTGTCTGCTCTCCCATTCTAGCTTGAGGAAACGGCCTCCAACGCTTCGGTTTCTACTCGTTTTCAGCGTTGTTCTACTTCACTCACTAATTTATGGTGTGTGGAGTATACGAGGAAATGAAGTATGGACATAATCACGCGTTTATAGCATTTTAACCAGATTTCCGGCAACATATTCATAGGATGGCTAACCACAGCATTACCACATTGCTCACCTTGCTGGTTCAGACCTCCCTTAATGAACTAATTGTTCTCCACAATAAGATCAACATTTATAGCTTCCAGTTTTATCACCACTTTTAATCTTCAAGGTCTTGCTGCTCTTGAAAAAAATTTACAATGTCAATGATCAGCTAATGACTGTTGAAAACAATATTATTCATATAAAACATTGAACAACTCCCTTTTTCATATAAAAAAAACTACCGAATTAGCAAAGTCATTGAGAAGAGAACAAAGGGTCTGGAATGCGATTCGTTTTCGCTGTCTGAAAATGAAATTTGCAAATATTTCCAGATTTTCAGAATCCCAACAGTGCTGAACTAATCCCTTTAGAATTGGCAGAATTTCGTGTGCAAACTCAAAATGCACGTTTTGCATGAGAAAAGCCAAAGAGGAAAGGAGAATTATTTGCGTGATTTTTAGCACTGCCCTTTTGGCGTTTTCATGAAAATGACGAATTCAAAAGGGGACAAGACAATTCAGAAGCGAAAAAGGGAACATTCCGAACTCTGCAGGCATAAAATTTTATGAGCTCATATTATTTATTGAGGCTATTGTAATTATGACAGTTTAATAGATAGCATTTGAATACTTTAATAAATAAGCACTTTGAGCGTTTAGTACCTAAATTACATATTATTCCTAAAGTAGAGTGGATTTGGGATGTAGCATAACCACATGGAATAAAAATATGTTCAAGAGTTCTCATTTTTTCTGCACTAAGCTCAACATGAATTGGTTGACTCTCCACTCGCTGATCTGATTGAACTATGGATGGCTGAAATAACGGTGATTTTACAAACGAATTGCATGCCAAGTGTCATCCGTGTTGGGGATTCTGATTTTGTCGTTTGATGATCATTCGCTGTGTCGTGCGCACGATATGATTCACAATCAGGGTGAGTGAGAAAGAGAGGGTTCAGAAAAACGATTTCCTGACAAAGCTCTTTTCATGGAATATGATGGACCAAGACCATTGACCTTTTGCGAATGTCACTCAAATGGATCAAGCATTAGTCAACCACGGCGTTGGAATTATTCAGGGTAGCGTTGAGTCAAGTGTAAAAAAATTGTCCCATGCCGTTCTGACCAATTGCTGAATATAACTGTTTATAATTATCGACAAGAGGATCATTGTCTTAAATAATTGACCAAAAAATGCACCGTACTCTTCATTCATTCATGTAATTACAAGCGTTTAATAAAATAATCACATGTTTCGTAAACGTGTATTTTCCGCTCTTGTTCAAAGTTGGGTCATGCTGTTCTTCTTTGGAATAGGCTCTTAAATCCTGATAATTGTGGAAATGAGGATGAATTTCAGCGAGGATTTTGTTTTAATAAAAACAGCCCACCTGCGACGCTCTGTTGGAGCAATTTAGTCAATCGAAGGTTCCAGAGCGTTTACTAATTTTCGACTGTTTATGTAAAGGGTTGTCAAAAAAGTCAAGAAAATTTAGATGACAAAATGAAAATTTGTTTAGGTGAGGAAAACATTTTGCTTTTAACTTCGTCTTGTAATCAATAAATGTAACCTTCAAAACAGTTACGAAACGGAAAAAGGGCTTCCTACACAGTGTTTGATATATTAATTGCAATCCCACTCTCGCTTTGATGTTGCATGCATGCAGATTTTGTAGAAAGAAAATCGTTACAAAAACAATTTTTTGCCCTACACATAACAAATATGAAAGATTGAAGAAACTTAACGACGCTTATTAAAATTTGATTTCAATTTTCTTACAAAAGGTATTTTAAGCAAGGCGATGGAAGTTTATTAGTCAAGTATCTCCTTAGACGTAAAACTTTGTCATAAAATGACACTACTAGTTAGTTGTTGACGAAGTTTGCCTTAACTAGCTTCACCGAATTTATTAAGTAGCTTTTGATAGTTCCTCAACCTTACCTAATTTGTGATTAGATTCTGTCACAAAATGAATCAAGATGCATCATGTTGGATAAGTGCGCAGCACTTTCCTAAGAAATGGATGCCTCATGAAGATCTGAAGTCTTAAAGGTGCTTCTAAAAATTTGCAACTAACTTTTATGTAAAGTTGCAATATAAAAACGAAGAAATATTATTAGCATTTTAAGAAATGATTTGTAAATATAAATGAAAATGAGAATCATTGCAAATTGTATGGTAAATGTAGCTTAGTGTCGACTAGATTTATGCAAAATTCTCGGAATTAAAGTTACTCCATTTTATGAAAGCTACAAAGTTTCGGAAATTCTTAATGAGTTTCGCATAACATGACAATGTTTCCATTCAGAACTTCTGCTCTAATTTGCAAAATAATATGCAAGTGAGTAAAACTTTTTGATATGAAGCTCACAAGGACAAACAGTATCCATGTCAGTGCACTGCCTTGCAAAAAAAAGCTTGGCTTAGTGCACAGGATGCGTTTTTACCCATTGTGCATCCGTTGTTAGTCAGCCAACGTTTAATACTTCTGGGAAATAGTTACATGCACAAATTAGCTCCGTAGTGTCAGTTTCATATGCATTCTGATGTGAGCCGGATTTAATCCTTTTTGTTTCTTGCTTCCACTCTCGTTTTATCCTTGTATCACCACAATTCCAGCATCCAGTGCAATGACATTTATTGGATAGAATGTTTCAAGTTTAATGAAGCTAATGAATGCCCGAGGAGCTTCCAAAACCAAGATGAAATTTTTAATGAGTGATAAACGAAAATCTACTTTTATAACAACCAGCAGCAGTATTATTTATAACGCATTATTATTTCATCTAGTAAGTCATAACCTCGACATTTCTAGATGAAATTTGAAATTTTATATAATATAATTACGTATACAGTCTCACGAGTTACTTTAAACGACATAAACTCAGACTCATGTTTATAGCATCCCTATCTTTTAAATTAGTACGATCATACACCTCAAATATATTCTGAATAAATTATGGAAACCTGCCAAAATCACATAAATTGACGTATCTGCATCATATATTAAAGTATCTGTAATACGTTTCAAAGCTGATCTGAATCAATTGTTATCGGGAGCTGCGGTGGACTGAACGTCAGTGGGTTTCGCTTCATCTTTCTCGGTATAAGACGACTCAAATCCGTACAAGCGACCATTGTACTTTGCATCCTCAATCGTGTTATCATAATGAATCTGCAAAATAAATGTATTGGGATGTTAAATCAAATTTAATTTAGAAACTATGTCACACAAAAACAAAGTCGTGTACTTACATGCTTCATTCGAAAGAATGCTATTCCAATGACGAGAGAATCGCTCCCAGCTTGATGCTTGTAACCAACCCTTGGCACATCCAGTTGATGAGCTATTTCCACCAAGCCACCTGCTAGATCTTTGCAACTTTTCATCAAGTACTATAAAATATAAAATACAATAGTTAAAACTTTCATTTGGTAATCAAATCAAAGTTACGCTTCTTACACTTACTTTCACATCATAGCAGAACGGAAAATAAATTTTGAGTAGTTCAAAAAACTCAGTCTCAGTTTCTGGCAACTTCTGATCAGACAGTACCTTTACCAAATAGGCGAAGTCGTACCCACTGAAATGAAGATAATGTGAATTAATTTAAAACTATCATACATACAATAAAATGTGTAATTTAAACTAGAGCCGCTTAACCGGTAACGGTAAAGCAGCCGTAACGCTTAAACGCATATATTACAAGTTCTAGAGCCGGGCGAGCCAGTGTTTTATTTTGCCCATAAAACGGCAATAGAAAAACGTTTTTAATATTTTAATCTAAACATATAGATTTTGATTTGTCGAGTCGAATGGTGTGCTCAGCTTTTTTCTATCATGCTAAATACGGGATTTATAGCGTTTTGAATATAAAACAGAAAATAATTTTTATAAAATTGACGCATTCGTTTAAGAGCCACATGTTAATGTGGGATTGTTTAAATTGCCAAACTTCACTTTTGTGGAAAATTTGAAGAAATTTGGTTCGACCATTTTCTCAAAAATTGACAAAAACTAAAAAAATAAACCCATCTTTGACTTGCTGTAATTCAAAAACTGGACAAAAGGCGGAAGGTTTTAGAGCGTAATAATACTATACGGATAGTGTACTAGAAACGCATTTTACAAATTTGAAAATCTGTTATGCACCTTTTTTTCAAAGTGGCTTTGAACGTTTTATATCCAAAACGGTAATCATCCCATGGTAATCCTTATGACACATATTAGAAGAACTTCAAAGCCACAAGGTGCATAACAGATTTTCAAATTTGTAAACTGCGTTTGTAGTACACTATCCGTATAGTATTATCACGCTCTAAAACCTTCCGCGTTTTGTACAGTTTTTGAATTACAGCAAGTCAAAGATGGGTCTATTTTTTTAGTTTTTGTCAATTTTTTAAAAAATGGTTGAACCAAATTTCTTTAAATTTTCCAAAAAAGTTACGTTTAACAAGGTAAACAATCCCCCATTAAAAGCTGGCTCTCAAGTGAATGCGTTAATTTTATAAAAATTATTTTCTGTTTTATATGCAAAACGCTATAAATCCCGTATTTGGCATGATGCAAAAAACTGAGCACACCATTCGACTCGACACATCAAACTCTATATGTTTGGATTAAAATATTAAAAACGTTTTTCTATTGCCGTTTTATGGGCAAAATAAAACACTGTGCGAGCCGGTAACGGTAAAGCAGCCGTAACGCATTGACGCATATATTACACTTAACCTAACTGTCTTAGCAAACCTGCTCAACACTAGGTTTGGTAAGTATTTGTACCATGTGATTTAACATTCGGAAGTGTACCGTGGGATTTAGCATAAAGAAGTTAAAATTTGGATTTAGCATTCGGAAGTGTAGCATGGGATTTAGCATACGTTTAATAAGATTTCAATGCTAAATCCTATCTAGAATTTCTTTTTAATGCTAAATCCCATCTCAATTTTTTCTCTAACGCTAAATCCAAACAATTGAATCGTTTCCATGCCAAATCCAAGTAAAATGTAATCAACTTTATCGTTGAAACTCGTCTGCTAAATCCTTTTACATGGAAAATCGTATGCTAAATCCAAACGAACATCATGTTCCCGGTAATGCTAAGTCCTTCAGCGGATTTGAAAACAAATAGTATAGTATTGTAATCATATAACTCAATTTTTATGCTAAATTCTATATAGAAACTTTTTCAATGCTAAATCCTATGTTGAAATTGTTTCAATGCTAAATCCTCTACATGTGGTTCAATACTAAATCCTTTCTAGAATTTTTTTTCAAATGCTAAATCTGTTTACGTGTTTTAAATGCTCAAGTCCCCTCCTCGTTACATATTTCAATTCCTAACTCCTTCCTATTTTTTCAAATTCTTCAAACACGTTACGATCGTGATGTATTATTATAATAAACTACACCTATTTTTTCAATGCTAAAATCCATTTTACCATGGAATTTTGTATGCTAAGATCCATTTACGCCTGCAAGAATCGTATGGCAAATGCAAGGGGGGACAGACAATGTTCGGCCATGGTAATAGTCGCTCAATCAGAAAACAACACTACATCGTACTACGTATTAATAATCATCATGGTCCATGCAATTTTTTTATGCTAAATCGCTATATAGACCTAACTTTTCAGATGCTAAACTCTATCTGGAATTTTTTTTAGAAGTGACTAAATCACATAAAGTCTATGAATTATCTTTTACAATGCTAATCCTACTTGAGATTTTTTTCAATGGGCTAAAATCCTCACCGTTGCCCTTTTTTCAATGCTAAATCCTCTTACATTTGGTTTTAATGCTAAATCCTTTCCAAAAAAATTTTTTCCAATGCTAAATATTTTTACATGGGGTTTTAATGGTTTCCATTTACATGGGAATCGTATGCTAAATCCAAACGGACAACATGTTCCCGGTAATGCTAAATCCTTCAGCGGATTTTAAAAGAAATCATAGTATAGTATTATAAAAAATTGTTTTGGCATACCCATGAAAAGAAATCCATTTCACGTTGTCATTAAGAACACAACCAGAGCTAATGAAGAACTCGGAAAACTTGCGCCATTCAATCCCATCAATTTCATGACGTTGAAAGTGGATTCCAGAATTCTTCAACTGTTGAATACTCTCCTGAGCGTACATTTCATCCCTGTAACATAATAGATTTTAATAATTTAGTCGCTCCCCACACATTCTTATTGTTTCTGAGACATATTGCCTGACTTACTCAAGGTTGAACTTGAAATTGAACTGCCAAGTCGAGATACCCATTGGATTATTCCCAAACTCATCATAGAACGTCAAGCCAATCTGTATAATGTTTAGCATATCCACGTTGGCTCGAAGTCGTTGATACTTGTACTCATATACACTATCAAATTTAGCGATTGGATTAGCAACAATACCAGGGAACTCCGTATCCTGAAAGACAAATTGGCAAAACAAATTCAATTATGACCTCATTTTTAATTCTATCATGCAATGACTCTAATAGAAACGTGGGCCATCCATATGGCGAAATAATTAAAGTGCAAATAGTCTTCTGAGCATCTTCCTACAACTTGTATAATCAAATATCATATTATAGTAGCAAATTCAATCCATCTTACCATTGAAATATGATTAAATCCACGTCGTATGAGCGATCGAATAATTTGAAACTCTTCATACAAGTTATGTTCCCAAACGTTACGGATTCGACCTTCTTCACATGCATTGAACAGATTTACGTGCTGAAAACCTGGAATTGGTATAGGATAAAATCCATTCCTTAGCTCAGGTGGTGGTGGTGCTAACTCATGTTCTAACGGAGGATAAAATGGATGAGCAAAGTTTGGAAAGGGAGCAAACGGAGACCAAGACATCATCAATTCGTTCAAGATACTACCAACTCAAAAACAGGGACTGATCTCTCAAAAATCTAAACAGAAACTACCAATGGTTTCTGTACAACTAACCAGGTTGAATTTGCTTGCCTACAATTGCCAACTCAGCCCCCGTAAATTTCTCTAGTTACAATCTCAATAAGAAACCATATTACAGAACCTAGCTAGTAGTTTAAAAGAATAAAAAATGACATGGTATTGAAAGACTGAGTGAAATCGGTTCAGCCATTCTAGATTGAAAGACAATGAACGTGATAGCTAGTAGCAAATCAGTTCCACGAAATCTTTCCTTTTGTCAAAGAAAAACAAGTGAATTGAGCATTGACAAATAATTTATTGTAATTGACACCCTTTCTTCATATTTTTTTAGCCAAGCAACAGCTTAGGTATATAAGATATTGCTACATTCATGACTTCTGGCTGAGCTTCGGCTTTGACCTGCTCAGACATAATAAGCCGTTTAAATTGCCTGGAAATGATGTATACAGAGAAGTTTCATATTTACGTCATCCTGGTATCGTCCTTGTCTCATCAAACAAATTATGTATGTTTGTATGTATATAAAATCAAAAGCCTGGATAACACAATAATAATTATGTTTGCTTTGAAGCATGAAATTATTGTTACCATCAATATATCCTCATTTTCAATTTTGGTTGGGTGAAAACAATCCATGAATAGTTCGTAAATTATAATTGCAACCATATTACCCGCGGCTTCTGGTGTTTCCCTCGGAGATGGGATGAAATAGGTCGTTCCATTTTGAGTGACGATGGTGTAAGTTGGTTCAGAAGCATCACTCGGATCTGTTTGAACACTGGCATCAGCAGTCATGACTTCTTCCGGGATTGTAGGTAGTTTGCTTGCCATTCTGTCTTCCGGTAGGATGATCGTTACTATTTGGCTTGAGATTTCGCTACTTTAGTGGTATTGGTTGTTTAAACAAGTTCATAAAACAAAGCTATCACAGCAGATCAAGCGAAAATTAGCATAAGATAAAAGACAAGAGTAACTTGGATTTGACTAGGTAGAGACGTGAACTGTTATCTGAGCGTTTAGCTAAAAGCTGACAACAAAAGATAAAAATTAAGCATATGAACTTGAAGGTTTGTTTATTGCTTGTGTCAAAACAATAAAAACAAAAGGTCATAAAACAAACGCAAGATTTAAGACTAGAATGGATGCATGATTTTTTTCTCCGATTTATGATCAATTGATAAAAATAAGAGCCAATCTCATATTGCCCCAATCAGATGTTTGTGGGGAACACCATATCTTCATATACTTCACACTAATTGACCTGTCATCTGAAGTATTTTGTTCTAGAAGCGTGTATAAGGTTTTAGTGACATTATTTGTTTATTTTATGGGCTTTATTAGTACAAACTTAAGTCATTCATATCAAGGGGCAGATTGAGCGAGTAATCTTCTCATATCATTCATGCAGGTTGGGGAGTTGTGATTGTGCATACCTTATTGATAGCTGAGATGTGAGCACGTTCCTTTGCATCATTTAAAATTGCCATAGCTCTCTCTAGTGTCATCCTCGGGCATTTTTATTACATCCTTACGAGCCGGCATACACGAGTCACTTGTGGAGTTGTAGATGTCTGCAAACGCTATTCCAACCAACTTGTGGCACTTGGATATAACCCAAGCCGCTACAATATTGACCACAGGAACAAAGGTTTTTTACATTCCTTGCAAAATATATGGGCTCACACTCAACGTTCATCTACCCCTGTTTAATACATGGTTTCATTTTTGGTAGGCAGCATTTTTATCATTTTCATGCACCCAACTTAAGTTTTCATGCGACGAAATAATGCCCTAATAGAACCCAACTCAACTCTACAATCCTGCAACAGCAGTAACAGTCGCAGTACCAAGAACGGCTCGACATCGACACTCACCGAGAGGAACGGATAAAGCTGGTAGGTATATCCACATATATGCATGCCATTTGCTACCAACCACCGCATACTAAAACACACCTAAAAAGCAGAGTTTCAGTCAGCAAGAGTCACGACACGACCAAAAACAGTCAGTCAAGTCAACTCAGTATTTTCTTTTTACACATTCATTCATATCCACTTTACCTTTACCGCACCGCACTCATTTCATATAGATATTATTCTCCCAAACTCATAATAATAATATTGAGCATGCAATGCAACCTTTCCTTCTTTTATGCTCTGCTCTGGTGATCATTTGTATGCCTGCTTACTGCCCTTTATTGCTATAGTATAACTATGTATGTACAAAACTTTACAAAGAGACGTTCCGTTGCATTGCAATGCGATGTGATGGAATGCTTGCTTGTTTTATCACGGATATTATAACATATACGACCAAACCAGAGAGCTGATCCTGAGTGAGTTGAGGTAAATACCCATACATTCTATCAACTTGGGGCAGAGCAGAACAGAACAGAGTGTGTCCGTACGCTCAGCTAGAAAACAAGTCTAAAAAAACAAGAGGATGCATATAGAATACCGATACTATGATGATCATGATGATGATGATAAAAACGTGTGTATTGTATACATGTGAATGTAGCTTTTACATAGAACATAATAGAGGCAAAGAGATGTCGATGTCGAAGATCCTGAGCTGACTGAGCAGGGCACAAGAAGAAAAACGGCAAAAACACATATTTGTTGGAGAGTCTAACAATCTAAGTACATTGAATCCTATACTTTTACCACAACATCAGCAGCAGTCTACGTCTCCTCGTTCTCATCTTGTGTTTGTTGAGCATATAAAGTTGTAATGGCCAGAGTACACACCAACTAATATGATGAACATCATCATTCATCATCATGATGAGGGTTTTGAGTGAGGGGCAAAATAGATAAAAAGTATTAAAATATTATTATCCAATTCATAACCTGTGTGTTGGCTGTTATGCTGTGTGTATATAAAAATATATTTTGATCCCAACAAAATTTAATGTATATGTGGGTACACTTTTTTTTAAAAAAATAGTAAAACTCAAAAAGACAGGCAGTGGTTTTTTTACTAACTGGTGTTGTACGTAAGTTAGTTCGTGCGCACGTTAAATAGGCAGACAGTATTTATCTATGAGCAACCAAACCAAGTCAAGTCCTTCACATTTCGTGGTACGGAGCAAAAAGATAAGACGGAAAATATATAGGAGGGCGATCCCCAATTGCTTATGGGCGAAATGAAAACATGACGGGTTGGTTTGGTTGATATTGATGTGGAACAGTTAAATAGACGGCTGTCGACATTCGAAAAGAGTAGCTTTTTGTAAATGAGTGTTTTCAAACTGATTTCAGCTGGGCTGATTTGAAGTTTTCGGGGTGGACATGGAAAAAAGGTAGGTTATCAACCAATAATAAAACTAGGGATAAAGGGAGTTTGCTCGGAATCAGAAATGTGAGATGTCTTTTGCTACAAATTTTGTTTCTCTTTGCTACAATTACAACTGATTAAGTGGTGCCGCACTGTCTACCATGATAATAGGTGACTTTCAACATTTTTGTGTTTGTGCGTCGTACCAGAAGATCTTGTAAAATTTTTTAAAGTCACTCCCAGAGTTTCTTTTATTGTGATCTTTGTCATAAAAGCTTGCTCGAGTTGGGTTCAGCTGTACGCTCGGCTTGCACAAAGTTGATATTTGGTATAGAAACCAACAAAGTAAGAAATGCGGTTAATTAATTGCTCAAGGCTTTGGAATTTTTAAAAAGCTTTACTAATTATTTCGTTTTGTGGACTGTGGTCAACTGGAAATTACTAAATAGGATTAGTTCAAAAGGAAGTATAATAGAGGAGGAAGGAAGAGGTCACTGTCAAAAGAATTAAGCATGCAGGTTTGGCTGCAGATTTTTTTTAGAGACGCTTGATTGCAATGAGACAAACTGCAAGGCATACAAAAACAAAACCACACACTAGCAAACAGCATGCATATGCATAATATATTGTACTGAATATCGGGTTAGGGTTCCGCTTGCAGTTTGTCATGTTTCATGTGGTTTGCGTTTGCAAGAGGAAAAACTTTGTATCATAATAAATATGTGAAGTGGATTCTGTTAGCACGACTTGAATCTTGGAGTTGAAGAGTTGTTGTTGTGTGCTTAACCGAAAATATAATCATTCTGATTCCGATGCTGCGGCTGGATAGTGTCAGCTGACAACTGCTAAAAAAATGTGTGCTCTCTCATTTTCCATAGATACACTCGCTGGAGAAGGTGGTGAATGATCAAAATCGTATGGACTAACTAACCCAAACACGACAAGTGAACTGCCAGTGGTCCAGTCCAGTAGTTTTCCACAATTAATTAGTGCGTGGTGAGGTGTGGGAGGAGGAGGAGGAGTAGTTAGTAGTTATTTTTTTACAAGTTGGGCAGTGCAAAAAACTTGAATCATTCTGGAGGACCTAATTTCCATTGATACTTCCGGAGGGGGGGAGCCCAACCGGTGGGAGTCAAGAAATGGCATGATGACTGTCGATTTCGCTGACTACTTCTGGGTAAGTGCTTTTAATCCAATGAATCATAGTGCCAATCGTGCAATACTTTACATTAATTACGTAGTTAATGGGACGTTGTTATGATAAATACAAATGACATCATCGAGAAATGATCTGATCTTATAAAATCCCAAGTAGTTAAGTTATTGGGCGCAATTGATAGCTAAAGACGGTCATATATTTTATTCAGTTTAGTGGCAATTAATATTAATAACACAGTTTCGTAAGCAGTCTCAATTCCTCTTGACAAGTGACTTACAGCCTATTTTTTAAAGCTCAGGATTTAGTCTAATTTTTAACGCCCCCTCGTTTGCCATAGAGGAGATTTGTAATTATTTGATAGATTTCGACGTCTCGTCCTACTAGTTTGGGATAGCTACAAAAAACCCTCGTGATTAGCATTCAGGCAATAAAATTTGTCCATAAATTTTCCCTTCCCCCTATTGAAAAGAATTTATTGACCATAAAAGTTAAAAGTGCGGTGGTTCGACTAGAGCTTATTAGTCAAATCTAGACTTCAATTTGGTAGGAGATCTCTCAATAGCTCTAAAAATGGCGACAGTAAGTCACTTTCATGCTATTACTTCTATTGTTATAATTTACCCTTTTATATTTGAATTTAGGTAGTTTAGATGTAGATATTTTGTCGAATACTGTCGATACTCCATTTCATCAAGCTCAGCTTGCATACCATCGCATTCAGCTAGACAAAGAGATTAATCGTTTAAGTTCAACAAAGCCGTGCGCCGTATTTAATGGGATTCGTTTTGTATTCAACTCCCAGCACATTATCATAATCAGGATGTGTTTAATCTACAGTCATATTATTCAGCTAGGAGAGAGTTAGGGTTGAGTTGAGACAGAAAATCAGGATTCAGTACTACTTGTTTGTCATGTTCTGTTATGTTGTAGGCTAGGTTGCTAGCTGATGCTCATGCCTTTGCATTTAATATCGCGTGCACCAATGCATCCTCCACGAAAGAAGAGGAGAGAGACGAGTATGAAATAGGAGAACTTCAATATTGATTATGGTAATATGATGCATTGACATTGGCATAAAATGGAGCACATTGGAATTCCAACGGAATCTTGCTCATAAAAAGACTTTCCTCCCGTTACGAAGCACACTAGCTCAGCACTTCTCCAGAATATATTGGAATAAATTAGAATGTCATTATGTTTGTTCATCCTTGAAATGCTAATAACTATAATGAAAGAAGCTAACGCAAATCATGTTTTTGTTTTATACAGGGAGCTCGGAATAATGGCTTTGAGGTACTGTATCAAAATATGAAATATGGGTTGACTGCCACCAAGGAACTGGTTGATTTTTTGAAAGAAAGGTATGAAAACATCTCACCTTTTGTTGAAGCTGATGTTTGATGTTATGAATTAAGCTAAGCTTGTGTTTGTTTTTTCATGCAGATCTTCGGTGGAAGAATCATATTCCAAGTCGCTCACTAAATTAGCAAAAGTAGCAGCAAATGCCAATCCAAATGGCTCCTATTCACCGTACTGGCAGATCCTCAAAAACTCATCAGAAAAACTGTCCACAATTCACCTTCAGATGACCCAAAAGGTTCAGGAGTTGGTGAAGGACTTGACCAAATATGCGGATGAGTTGCAAAAGAAATACAAGACGGTAAAGGAGGAGGAGGCAGGTACCTTAGATGCTGTTCAACAAATCCAGAATTCCACAACCATGACCATCAAAACGAAGGAGCTGTTTTTCCAGAGGGCGATGGAACTTGAAAAGTACCAAAAAGACAATGCATCTCAGAGAGAAGTTGAGAAGGCGGAGTTGAAAACAAAGAAGGCGCAAGAAGAGTACAAACAGTGGGTTGAGAAGCATCAAGTTTGTCGGGAAGACTATGTTCAAAAAATGACTGCAGCTTGTAAAGTATGTGCTAAAAACCCCTTGCGAAGTCGCGAGATAAATTTTTTTTTCTATTTCTAATACGTTCTAAATGCTCTTTTTTTATTTACAGCATTTCCAAGACGTCGAGTCCTCGCATTTAACACAAATGAAGGAGTTTATCAATACCTACGCTGAAATCATGGAGAGTAATCATCAGTTAATCGAGCAAGTAAGAGGATAAAATCCTTATACCACTACCAAAATGATTTTGAGTTGTGAGGGAAACCTCATGCATTTATAATGATTTTGTTACCAGGTTAACAGCGAGTTTCGAGAAGAATGCAACAGGATGACGGTCGAAAAGTTGCTGGAGCTCTTTGTGACAACCAAAGGAACTGGTTCCGAACGGCCACGTACGTAGTTACATAATTTGTAAACACACACAATTTGAAATTTGCAAATTACCTTGAACAATTTGTTGATCCCTTCCTTCCAGATATTCTCGCATTGGAAGAGATCGGAAACGGTGAAGGCTTAATAAAAGCCAACGTAAGCCTCGAAGAAAAGCCAGTAAATGGTGACAAACTGTCAATTGGTAGTGAGAAGAAGAAAGAAGGTAACGTTGATAGCTCGGTTGAAGAGATACGAGCGAGCAAAGGGTCCCGCAGGACTACTTCCCTTCTTAATCTCTTCATCCCTCTTTCCCAGGGTATGTTTATGGCAAAAACAAGGGCTAAGTGCTGCTGTGTAGTAACATACATACTTGCACTGCCTTTCTCTTCAGTCATAGTAAAAACTCCACCAGTCGATGTACATACCAGAGACTCCGTATGCCACGTGCGGACTTTGTTTGTTTTATATATTTTTCCTGCTCACATACAAGTAATTCTACTGTTGAGATAGCAATCTCATCAGTTTAGTCGTTAGACATGAGTTGATGATCAAGAGTTTCCGTAGTGCTTGACACCGCACTACTCATAAATAATGAGATTCATTCTCGTGTCCTCCCACTTATTTACTCAATTCTTGTCAACCGCATTCAGTAGTAGTGTTGTATGAGTAATTATGTAAACTTTTTTATCTATTTTGCATTTATGAGCGCCAAGTAGTTCGAGTCACCTTGTATATTACTCTTAATATATCAAAGTAGAAGTATCCCAATCATAAGACCAATTATTGACGTTTGTGTGCGTAGGCAGTAGGCACGCTGATCTCAATGACGCAAAACAGTTTCCTATTGACAGCTTCGCAGACCGACACCACTCATCCATACCATTAGCCTAGTCTAACTCCTCCACTCTTTGTCCAGTTGGATGATGGGACTTTGTTGGAGTGTCTGTTCTCTCCTCATGCGATGTTGAGAGTCAGAATGGAAATCAATCAGCGCATCAAATGTGCATCTGGCTTCTTGAGGAAGAGTTACGATAACAAAAAAAGCGTATACTTATCCGGGCCACGTCTGTGATATGAACTACTCCCTTTTTTGGCAGTACGTTTTTTGCTTAACTTGAATGTATTTGTTCTGAGTGTACCTACTACCTCCAGTTTTTTTATCTGTACGTGCACACTCATGTGCTGGTCAATCATCATCCTGTTTGTTGCACTGTAAAAAAATACATTGAGTGATGTGATATGGCATCCTATCCGGTCTCTAAAATAACTTATGTACGTACACTGTATAATTGTAAATAATATCAGCTTTTGAACATGATTGAACGCTTCCTAATCCTTAATGGTATTATTCAGCTCTTTGTATGATAGTATTATGACGTGTTGAGATTGAGACGAGGTTCCGATTATATTGAGCGAGAATATTGTTAGATATTTGTTTAACACCGCTGCTACTGAGCGCGATACCACCCCGTAAAGAAAATGTGTGCCCGATGTAAATTTCTGCCTTGTTACATCTAATCGTTAATCTACTAAATGACTAAAAACTACAGCCATCTAACGATTCGGAAACAGTCGTGAAGGCAAAATGGCATATAAATTGTTTGTACGCTACTTTTCCTGTTAACTTTTGTATGATGGGATGGCTGATTTGTATATCCTAATAACTCTGACAAGAACGAAGCCAATTTGTATAAAAAAATTGTTTGTTTGGGAACTTGGTCCTTTAAACTTTGTTTTTTTAATCGTTTTACTTTTCAAAATCGAGTTTGATTGAAGGGAAAGCAAAAAAAACAATTGTAACAACTTTTATATTTACACGGGTCTGGTTTTGTTGTTAATATTTTTTGGAGTGGTGTGTTGATTGCTGGTGTTTGTCGTTTTGGTGCTTCCTTTTGAAGGTGTCATGTATGTGTATGGGTCTTTTTTTACAGGCAACAAGTGCAATAATTCAAGCAAGGGAACAGATTCCCCAAACTTAGATATGTCATCAATGGGACCCGGATCAGGGCAGCCGAATGCTGTGACCAACAAGCCTTCAACACTCTCAAGATCATCGAACAGAGGATCAAAATGTAAAAATATACTCTTTAGGCTCCTTCAAAAAAAATAACCACAAACTTTTAGAAATTACTTACGGTTTTGATCACAGAAAAATATATTAGTCACCTCGCTTCTGTAGCTGCATGAGAGCTTGTATGTAAATGTTGGTTGCTTTGTGTAATTTGGGTTTCTGTGTTTAATTACTGAGGGTAGTAGTGTTGGTTGGTGCTTTTTTTCTGTCGACTCACTTCTTTTTACCAAAAACTTCACATTCCTTCAAGCCCTTTTCATGATATATCAAAAAAATATATATATTATGGTGTGCATGACACTTTGCTGAAATAACACCGGATCGCGGCAGCAGGATTAAGACATAATAATGCATTGCAAATAGCAGCAACTGTTTTAGTTCAGAGTGACACTTCACATTGATCACTCAAGTTAACATGAGAAATTTACGTGTGGTTGGTAAGTAGATTCTCTTCATTCGTTCATATTAAAAACCGCAAAACTCTGCAGTAGTTCAGTGTTGGGTCAGGCTAGTCAGATTTGTCTTAACGATGTGTTTCTCTGCTGGAGACGAAGCCACAGCTCTGTTTTTGTAGCACCTAGCCCTAGCTCGTGCGTGAGTGAGCAAATTCTGCCATATTTCGCAAGGATTTTGGTAACTTAAATTTTCTCCACTGAACAATTTATTGGGAATTTTTTTGTTTCTTATATTGGCACTTAATATTTTTACATATGAATAATAATAGACTAGCGTTAAAAAAATATATTTTATATACAGTTTCTAGATTTGAATGACTACTCAAAATTTTTATGTGCTTCGTTTGTAGCACGAGCCACTAACATATCCATGTTTTGTCCCTATTATCCCTTTCCGAAATTCTCGCACTGAGACTCATCCAAGTACCTTTGCTCGTCAGTTTATTTAATTTAGTTTTGTTACGTTTTTTTTCAAAATTTTATCGTGAATTTTATATTTGACCAAATCATACAGATATTGAACTAGTGCGTAATTATAATTTGTTATTTCTGCACCGCAATCTACTCATTAGGGTTCTTACGAAGCAGAAGGGGTAAAAAGAACAAAGATAAGAAACGTGCCAAGAAGAAGGATGGTAACTCGAGTGGCAAGGAAGATAAATCCGACGGGTAAACTCAATTGTGACAATGTCAACTGTCATGGTTTTAAAACCGGGAAGAATCAGTTCTGAGTCAAGTTTTGTTTTAAATTTTTCTACCAGAGAGGACAAGGACGAGAGTCAAAAGTCAGAAACTCCAACTGCGGAAATTGACGAAGAGGGTTATTCAGTTCCACCCAAATCAACATGGGAAAATGACAAGAGCAGCTTCTATTCTAGTTCAGACTCTGACTCGGATGATGAGAGGGAGAAGCGGTTACATATCGAAATCAAACCATTAAGTAACGGAACAGCTCCGCTGAGTGCTAGTGTTGATGAGCTTAGAAGCACCGTAGAAAATCTTACCTTGTCACCCGCGGGAATGACAGTGAGTGTACGGGGACCTGTAAATTTATTTTTTTAATTCAATCATTTTCATATATTTTTAGAAAATGGATTGGGACTAATTTTTTAATCCTGCCTTTTCATTTATCATTTCCAGGGTCGCAAATTGTTACACGATCCTGATAGTCAAATGAAAAGGTCACAGTCAGTATCTCAACAAATTGGAAGTTCTTCCCCACCTTCACGTCATCCATACACTCCTTTAAGTCCGCCTATTCCTCCACCGAATCCTAGGTCTAGTCCAAAGCTTCCAGCTACTGATTCAACTTCCTCTCGCTATGCGGGTAAATAACTGGCACCCATTTTTATCAAATATATACACACCATTTGTCAAATGCTCAATTATCCCTGTTGTTTTGTAGACTTAGGAGACCTGTTTGCTGAAATTGGGGATATTCAGCCAACAGCTATTCCAAAATCGACAGCTTCGCAACTTAGAAATACGCCGACTCCGACGGCAACCATTCCACGACCACCATCACGACCCCGTCCTGAAGGTTTGCAGCAACGTAATACTAGTTCCCCTTCACCTGCAATCTCAAGAACTGAAAGTATTGGTAGCTTAGAAAGAAGTATAGGAAGTCACATAATTGGTTCGCGAGGACCATCGCCTCTCACGATAGGGATGGCGGATACTATTCCGCTGGCTGTTGCATTCCACGAAATCGTTCATGCCAGTTTTAAAGGAAACGACGAAAGTTTGTAAGCCCAAAATTCACACGACCTGAGTTGAAGAGAAAAAAATGAATATCATCACATAATAAATGAGTTTTATACAGGTGCCAAGTAAAAATGACTGGTGATATGATGGTGTCCTTCCCAGCCGGTATTATTCAAGTGTTTGCTAATAATCCTTCACCTGCTCAGTTGAGCTTCCAAGTGAATAGTTTGCAGCCACTGGACAATCTGGTCTCTAACAAAGAGCTCGTTAATGTGTAAGCTAATCCAGTTTCACCATTGAGCAATGATCATATAACTGTTTTTTATGATATTTATTGAACCCATTTAAATTAATGCTTGTGCTCAATTTTTATAGTGAGAAAGTGTCCGATGGTCTTAGTTTTGACTTTAACATGAGTGCCTTAGTGGTTCTGCTGAAGAATCATGCAGAACAGAATCCTCAAGCTTCATATTTTAACATTGACATTTTAAAATATCATGTATGTTGTAACAATATCGTACAAATATTCAAGAAAACGATGGAAACTAGTCAAGATGAACAAGGTTAACAAGTTTCTTTGATATCCATAGATTTCTCCTAAATCTGGTGCTGCTTCTTGTCCCCTCCACTTGGTTGCGTTTTGGAAGTGTGAGACAACTCAAACAGACTTAAGGATTGACTACAAGTACAACAGTCATGCGATGGCGACAACACAGCCGGCAGTTCCAAATTCAGCTTTTAGTACTACATCAGAAACAATTTCGTATCCTCCCCTGCTTCAAGTCTGCGTGGCGGCGCCTGTTGACGGTGGGGTTAAATCCATGCAGTCAAAACCCACTGGGCAATGGTAACTGATGCATATTCAATTATAATATTTCAACAAAGACAGCAAATTTTTCATTCTCTTCTGTATTTCATTTGGTTATAGGTTCCCGAATACAAATCGAGCATGTTGGAAGATACCTTCACTTTCTTACACTAATGACAATCAAGGAATAGGATCACTCAGAGCGCGTTTTGAGATCAACAATGGTCCCAGTGCTGCTGTAAGTTAAAATTAAGAATCAGCTAGACAAAAACAACAGTGTGTTTTGTATAAACCATCTCGGTTTTTTGTTCAATAGGGCACCATTGCAGCTCAGTTTAGCTGTGAAAATTCTACCCTGTCAGGCTGTGACTTTCAGCTTTCTGGATCAGGATACAGGGTGTCGCTTATCAAAAAGCGGTTTGTTTCAGGTAACAGGACACTCGTGTACCAAATTCATATACTTTACAGTTTATGATAAAAGTGATTTACATTTTTTATTTTCAGGAAAATACACGTGCGAAGCAGTAGATAGTGCTAGTCGATATGCAGTTCCCCCCGGTCCTAGTGATTCTGGAATCCAAATTTAAATTTCTCTACTAATATATATTATTAGCCAACTTGCATTATATATTATTATCTTATCGTTCTTTCTTAACAACACAATACCTAGCTCAGTTTAGTTCCATATCAACACGTCTCTCCTATAAACAGTTGGACTGCATTTAGCAACTAATTTGATGATTGCGAACCAAATTGGAAATGAAATCAAATTATGTTCCGTCCTACTTCAACCGCAAACTTATAATGCATAATATATCATCACACGTTTTTTCTAGTAGATTTGCGATGGCTTGTGATTTTAAAAAGAGTGATTTCTATTCTCCGTATTTTGCTTTAGTTTAGTCTTTAAAATGGAATCTCTAAAAAAGAAAGTACTATTAATTTTTATTGCGATGCAAGACCAACTTTTTAAATTGATCAAAACCTTTCTCCTGATTTAGAAGTAGATAGCAGTTGTTCTGTCATGCATTTTTTCTGCGATATTTCCCCTTTTCTCCAAACAAAGACGTTCCAAAACTTTAAACAGCATCGGTTGAAGAATTAGGGAGTAGTTTTAACCACATTCATAATACACATTTATTAAGTCAAGTTTTAAACAAGTCACAAAAGTCTGCACACTGTTGTTTATCATGGATGGCACACAAAGTATACTGTCCATCAAAAATCAAAATGTTTCGAATACGTGTAATAAAAGTCGCTTCGGAAAACGAACTGTTTTGTATGTCTCAACGCTTTATTTTCCACCAAAATATCCAGGAACAGTTTATGTCATCATCAGTATTCCATTTAGTGCATTGCTCTTTATTGGCATTTCCTTTGCAAATTACTTTCGATTTTAGAAAGTCAACATTTTATGGTTTATCTCGCATTTTCATTTTAGTAATAGGTGGGTAAAATAGAGATACAATATTGCCAATAGACATGCATGAACAATTACCATGCATTAACCACATACATAGCTATCTCAAGCATCAGCTTCTTTGTCGGTGGTGAGGTATCTTTCATCCTATGAGTAAATCTGGTAGCATTTTGTGCATAATCTTTAAAAGTCAAAACATAACTGATCTTCAGTCCAGATTGGCCATTTACATAACAACTACAACTACGCCAGCTGCCATGCCAGCTCGTACTTTACTGGTTTGCTGTCTACAAATAAAAGTTTTGAAATTTATACCTCAGTTTTGTTTGAATATTGATGAGCACTGACTGATATGTCAGTAAGAATGGGATGGTTGATGGTAGTGCAATTGAAACTAGAAACTTCTCCCTTCCTTTGGCATGGGTGCAGGCGTTTTAACATGAGTCATGGGAGGAACAGCATATATTAGTTGGTTTCCACCTATTTTTTTGTACTTGTAATTGAAATCATCCTCTCTGATAAACACAGAGTCACGTAGTGAATATAACTTCATGAAAATTCAGCAGGTGTATATTACTATTATATACATACTTAAAACTGAGTTGTTCAAGCCAATCTTTTATGTTATGGAAGAAAGACAAATAGAAAAGTGTTTAATTTAAATGTGCTCAGAGTTTTAATTATGGTTTTTACAACACTACGGAAAAGTCTTGTTACTGAGGGGGATTGCTTAGGTGGAGAAAGTATCGTGCTACATGTTTTTATTTTTTCAAATTAAATTTAACATAAGCTTCCATATAAAGTGTGTCTATATCGAAAAAAACAAACCGTATCGCATCATTCTTTAGTTCAGTTTAAAAAAGGTTGATGTGATACTCGATAATATGGGTGAGTCATAAAGATGCCGGTGATATTTTGAGACAATCCTTTATTAGATTAAAAATATAGCACACGTTTAAAGACAAAGCGAACCACCTAGTAGCGTACAAAACTGCCATGATATTTACGTTTGCACTTACTCCACAAACCAGCATAAAAATTAACGCGTATGCAGGCAGCATCGCTGCTGTCGTCGTGCTGTCATAAAAAGCAGATGTGCTTTGTCTATCAAATCCGTTCCCCTCTCAACTCAACTCTACCAAAGGAAGAATGATGCCAACACAAGCAACTTAGCTCTTCTAACTCTAACAAAAGATACAGTTTCCTGCCATGTGCTGAACTGCTGAAGATAAAATACATACATTTGCTATAAATCAGAGTTGAACTATTATGAATGATGTATACTAAATTCCTCTGTAAACTGTAGAGCTTTTTTTTGCTTTGCAACTCAATTCAATGTCTTCCTCCCTCTCCTACAATTGGCCTTAATGTGCTGCTAGTTCTCACTATTCAATATTAAATTTACACACACACCTACTAAAAATCACAGCTAGATACGAAAAAAAATTGTCTATACCGATAAAAAATGTAAAGGCTGCACACTTACACACATGCATATTATGTGAACAACCCTACAGTTTGCGGATGTACCGTATATCTAATTACAGTAACGAGCATGAAGTTCGATCATAACTCTGGCTTTTTATTACTTTTTAAAAAAACCTCCCATGTTGTTGATTAATCCTGTTTGGCTTTAGTATCGAATTGAATGCTTTCCAACTTTTAAAAATGGTACTTGATACATATAAATTATATACCTTGTTTTAAAAGGCAACACTCATCTTCAGCTTTCCAACTTTATTCACATTTTTGCAAATATATAAAATTTAAAAAAAAAGAGTATCATCACGTTTAATTTATTTACAGAGGAATCTTCCTTTAACCACTTCATCCTCCCATGTTGGGCGATGTTTGTTGTGGTATTAAAACATTTTCTTATTTTGATACACTACGAAATTAAAAAATCCCTGTAATAAACACTTTCCTATTCATAACAGCGTGTAATTGCATTATACACAGTGCACAGAAAAGGAGCTCACAAAAAGCAAAGTGGATTAAATAAAATGGGTGGATACAATAGCATGCTGCCTACGCTACGCACCTTACTGATACAACATTTTAATACCTCTTTCTTTATTTAGTTGGTGCGTTGCATTTTTTCATTGTCTACTAACAAAACACTAACTTAAATGGCAGCGATAGAGTAAGTTGCGCTACAAACAAATCTCGTGTAGGAAAAAGCGATAATGTAAATACAGCTCCAAGGAAAACTGAACACAAAGGGTTATACAGAATTATTACACAAAATTGGCCACCTTATCACATCCTGCTATTAGCGAGTAGAAACCTTTGGAGATTTTTAAACTCTGACAATGAGCTCATCAGCAGAGCAGTAATCCAATTTGAAGTGCAAATGCAAAATCACTTCATTTCTGTGTGGAGTAGAACAATATTGTATATATTGACAGGGGTGGAACTAGGATAGTTTACACTTCATTTAACTAATGTCATCATTAGTGCCACTGGCTGGTGATAATGATGAAGGTAGCATAAAGGATGGGAACAAATGCATACAGAGATGTACCAGTGAGACAAGCAAGGAAGCACCTGCAATGAAATTGCAATCATTGACATTTGTGCAGGTAAGCAGCAATATCGCTATATGATATGATGTCAAATTGACAATGATCCAAAGGTTCAAATGAATCAGGAACTGATCTGATGCTGGTACAAAGTAGGATGATGATTGAGCGATGATACACCTCATATAATTTGCTAATCTTAGTAATTACAACTTTTCAAGGTTTGAAATTGTCCTCTCTCAGGACGAGTGACGAGATGAGCATCCTTCAGAATCTGTACTGCCAACGCAATAAAGATTAGGGCTCTAAAAGACTGCGGACAGGAATGGAATTTTGCGTGTATATATACATCGTTGGAAAAAGGAATGTATGATGGTACAAAATATATAAAAAATCATCATGGTGGGTAGAATCGAGATTGCAGAAGAGGAGACAGTGATAAATTGAGCACGACTGATAAATCACAGCGTGATAGAGTAAATACTAGTTTTTTTATGTTGTCGTTTTTAAACGGTTGCCAACCTAAATAAAGAAAAGAGTGGAAAACTAAATTGTATGCCTACGTATCCAACTGAGAGTCAGTAAAAGCGCTAACAATGAGTCAGGCAAACTGTGTCATGTCATCGTGAATGATGCCATGAATGCCGTACAAGTCAAATGTAAACAAACATTTAATATTTCATGAGAATGATTTTACCCTTTCAAATAAATGAATGACTAGAGAGAGAGAATTTTGGATCACAGGGAATCTCTTTGTGAGTGAGTGGTATGCCTACGTTTCGTGCTATGAATCCCATTGAGGAATTCCATGCAAAATGTGTTTTTAACACTCTTGCTTTTTCAAGCCTCAAAAAAATGATAACGATATATTTTACATTGTTACCCTTTTGTATTGCTGATGCTGTTGTAAAGATGAAAAATCGAAATGTGTCCTTTCTACCTTTTCTTTCCTTTTTGCATGCCAATTGCCAATAAGTAGAAACATGGCCACGCCATGTACCTCCACAAGAAGGACTCTCCCTCTTAACTTGGCAATGAAAAGTTCATACTAAATAATCACACAGGAGAATTAAAGGTAGTACCAAAAATCACTTCATTTTTGGCATTTGCATAAATCACTTACGTTTTTCAAAATGCTTTGAAAATGACTTGAGAATATAAATGTCTCATTTTCTGATGCACTCAAATTCTCATCATCCTTATGAAAATTGTTATTGGCATCATATACCAAAGCGTATATAGCAAACAAGAACTGTTACTTATTGAAACCAAAACCAAAAACCAACCTATTTTCTTATTCCATATGGATGGCCTAAGTCAAACCACAGAGTCTCAGCTCGGCAGAGAAGAAGCGAAAAAAAACTCGGCATCAGCTGCAAGATAATAACACACCACTCATGTGAGTATACTTATTGTTAGCCAGCCTCTGCTTTAGTATGGTTGCATTTTTATGAGTCAAGTTGACTTGGAGTATTTTGCATTCATTCATATCACAGTAAGCGACTCACATACTAATTCCGAGTTGTTCCTTTACCTGACATAATAGTTCTACAACCAACCTGCATTGTACACACGAACAATCATAACAAAACAGCTAACCCCAAAGAACATGCAGAGAAATAATGGGATTTTATCAAAGCAAGTGGAGGATCGTACATCACTAGCCACTCTATACCAACCAACATGAGAACATGGGCTAATACGCAACAAATCTCAGGTAAAGTTTTTGTTAGCAAAGCAAACCCAACATTAATACTTGTTTTACGTGTCTGCATTTCATAAAAGTCAATGAGACATACCTCTAGATGATGATGATGATTTGTGCCTTGATGCCAGTGCCAGGCCAGTCTAGTACTTCTTATATCAGTGTTTTTATCAAGGTGTGTGTGTCTACGTATGTGCTCTGTGAGGTGGTGAAGCATTGGATTGGATTGCAGTCTTGCAGTTTGCTAAAAAGAAAATCCCAACTACCTTTTTTTCTATATTGCACATAATATTAAGTATAGCTCTTAATAATGATATTACTTAGGATGATTTTTCCTTCATCGTCGTCATCATCATCATCATCCTTTCCTTATGATATGAATATAAAATCCATATTAGCATAGTTCTTCACTTCACATGCCATTTTATGGCCATACTTCTAATAAGAAGAAGCAAATCGTGTACACAGTTTTTTTCTTCTCTCTTCTTGTTCAATACTGATTTCGTGGGGATTATCAAGACCAACAAAAAACAGTTCTGTTAAGAGTACAGTTAAGTTTGGATGGTGCCGAAAGGAAAAATGACATTTTGTTGCTAGTTTTGACTTTTTTTTGTGTACTAGCAAAATACAAAGTGCTCATTTTCTGGGGGTGAACCCTTTAATATAAGGTACATCAAATGTATATAATTTTTTTTGTTGCTCTCTTACAAAATCCCATCGTTTTAAGATTGGGTTACGCACTCCACTAAATTATTATCATCATCAGCCTCACCAAACCGAAGGAGTGACCAATGCGTTTATTTTTGTGCATATCATGTCATAAATATTGAATATTGTTTATGGCATGTGTTCACTTTTAGTATGGTGGTGTGTGTTGCGAATCTATTTTCTTGTTTTCCACCTAAACTTACATTTCCGACTGTTTTATGCAGTTTTCTTGTTATTACGTTGCGCATGGGAATATGCAAGGTTTTTATTATTATCGTGCCTGCGTAGCGCATGTCGCTTCTCTCTCATTCATTCTCGCTAATTAAGTGTGTGGAAGAACGAATGAAGAAAGGACTTGTGTGATTAGATCACAGGAGATAACTCAGTGATCCTTAAGCATAGGATATAATGTAATATAGGATATGCATTAATTACAGAAAAAAATAGCATTCCAATGAAAAAACAAATCACGTCTCTAATTTGCTAATCTTGACATAAATCAAACATATTCATATTATGTTTGAGTTACTTTTGTTTGATCAAATCAGCTATGAAAACCTTTCCTTGACTGAGTACCTCCAATACCTAATGAGTCTTTTTATTGTTCTCTTAATGCGATTAAAAAGTGTAGTTTGTGGGAAGACTAACTAACTTTTATGGGAGTCCCTACTCAAAAGCTTATGTAATCGAGATAACCACTCAAATAGGTACTTTTACAGTGATACGATTACTTAACCAAAATAGCCAAACAGCTCATATCCATTGTTATGCAATGGTTCAACAGTCTTCTATAAAATCAAAAGTTTTTGAATCCCCTCCTCAACCTGCTGCAGGCCATGCAGTTTGTTCTACCTTGCTGTTATCATTATTACCATGTTTGATTCGATTGATTGCATTTTAGCTGCATTTAAAAATCATTTCATATTTGTTATGGTGGACGTGGCTGACGTGAGATGCTTAAAAATATTGGGTTTGGTTTGAGCATAGTAAAATATTTCACACCAAAAAATGGAGACAGACTACTTTAGCTATTTTTATGGGCTGCTCTAACAATATCTGTTGAAATCAATATGAATATGGTGACTAACGCAGTTGTGCATTATGTTTCATTTGATTGCAGGGGGAGTTAATTATATCATCTTGCTGAGTGTGATACGGAATGATGATATGCTCACTCATTTTGGCCAAAGCTGAAGGATATACTTATAAAGTCTTCAGCTCAAAATTGTGTGAAATGTAGTAAAAATATTTTTTACGCAACTTACTACAAGCTACCTAGACAGAGTTGTTCCGTAACAAAGAAGGGGTTGAAGAAGAAGGGCACTGAACACAAAGAAAAAAAATTCCTACATAATCATGATGAAGTGCAGTTAAAACTCACATAACATAGTAATAATAACACGTACATTATTCAATCTCCGTCAGTGCAGTGCTTCGTGATGGACGGGTTTGATACATGATAATGGGATACTCGAGAAACACATTGATTGAAATGAAATAATGCTCTGATTTATCATAATAGTACGAAAACAGAACGCCAAACACCCACACATGAGATTTTTCATCGTATCCTATCACCATCAAAATCCAACTAATATAAACAACCTGACTTAATAATATTTTTGACAGAATGGAGTCAAAAAGTGCATACGTGTTTGTGAGTTGATGTGCAACTAAATTTTATACTCTGTGACTAAAAATACTGGTGATCGATGAGATCACTGCAATATTAATATTCAATAGTGATCTGGCGATGAAAGAAAGAGGCCTTTGAATTACAAAAGAGATTTAAATTTGACTGACGCCACGAAATTTTTTAATTCACAACAGACCGACCAAAACTACGAGCTTTTAAGTTTGAATACCGGATACTATCATAGACATCGCAACTAATTAAATCAGTTTTTGAAATAAAAGCGACTCCTAAATATGGAAGTGTTCTAGAAAACCTAAAATAGTGACAAGAGCGAAGAAGACCCTAAAACATTTTATTACATGACCCAAACAAGGGAGTTGATGGCACGTTGCAATTTGACAGAAAGTGTTATATGTAGATAGCTACAACAGCTTGTTGTCTGCCGCTCACCTAAAGACACCAATGCGTTTAGATGCTATCAGTCAAGCAAACAAGGACTTTACATGAATTTGTCGCAAAGAAGTGCATGATGTGTGTCGCTCATTTTACATACTACCAAAAAGGACAAGAAACCAGTTACTGTAATTTAGCATATTTTGCGTGATTACTCATCTTCATCAAACTAATCGATTTAAAAACGGTTTTCAATCACAGCCAAAAGCAATCACCCGTTTATATAGACAAAACAAATTTTCTATAGACAACCTAGCCAAGTTAATCAATTGTACCTTTTTGAACTGTCAGAAAATTGATTGAGATTAACTATTTTTTTGCTAAATGAGGTCATCTCATAACTGAAGACAACGTTTGATGTTACCAAAATATGTTTTTATATTGATGCGGCATACTCGTCAGCTTGACTAAAAATTGAGATCAAGATTGCTCAGTGAAGAATTCGGTTTGTACTGAATTCCCTCAAGGATTGTGAGATTACAAAGTGCTTTTCCTCTTGATCTTGAACTGGAACGTTGTGTTGGGTCGAGCCTGACCTGACAAGTGCTAGTTTGCAGACATGTGGACTCCCACACATGTACAAGTCACAGGTAATATATTCTTCCAAGTATAAAAGTGTAGAGCAATAAATGTTTTTGTTCATTGGGCTAATTATTTGTCTATTTTTGGACTACACAGTTCAGAGAGCGAAAGGGTTGCTGCTGAAAGGAAAAAATGGTAATTTAAATGATAATGAAAAACACCAAGCATGACTAGAGATAATTAGTAGCGTGAATAGTGCTTAATGTGGTCATTGCGTTATTTACAATAGGAACAAACGATGCTTTTGTCACGATTTCCTTGGGCAAAGAGAAATATCAGACTTCAGTGAAGGAGCGGACTACAGATAGTGTTGAATGGCATGAGGAATGCGAATTGTATGTATATTTATTAAACAAAAATATTCTATAATTTGGTTGCTATTGACAAGCTTGTAAAATGTTTTGTTTCTGTCTAAACACAGAGCAATTCCGCGACATGGAAACAAGGCGGAAATCGTGTTGACCGTGCTCCACAGAAATTTCATCGGAGACGAGTTTTTGGGTCAGATCTCCATTCCATTGTCAGATTTTGATGTATACGACAAACCGAAAAATCGGTGGTATAACCTGAAATGCAAACCGGGACAGGATAAAACGAATTATAGAGGGGAGATTGACGTTCGCGTTAGCTTTACTGTCCAGTCAGGCGTTACTGCAGCTGGGAGCTTGACTGAGTTGAAAAAAGATGGGATTCGAGCTTCCTTTGGACAACTTTCTCAAAAAGTTGGATCTTCCATTGGTTAGTTGGCAAAGTTATTCATAAATACATGGTTTGAAGCGTTACACAGCTTAGAATCAAAGTTGATGAAATTTTTCACCGGTTTTAACTAACACAGGTGGAAGTCTTTTGAGCTTGAAAGGAAAGGACAAGAAGGGTTTGAAAAGTTTTGCAAAAGCTGTTGGAAACAAAGTCTCTACACTGCCTGGTCGTGGGCATAAAAAACGACACGATGATAACTTTGGTGCTATACCTGAGCAACAAACGTATACGAACAACGCAACCAACCTGAATCAGAAACATGCAGCGAATGAGTCTGATCCTGGTGTTATCAGCGATGATGAAGACGAATTCCGGGTATGTTGCATAAATACTTTAAAGTTGGTAGAGAAAGGCCGCCCCTTCTAATTATGACTTAATATGTTTACAGTTTGACGAGCTCTCACACAAAAGCAGTCACAGTTCCTTAAGCGTTTCCCAAGTTGCCCTTTCTTCCCCACGGGACGGTTCACTAGAGAATCTGGGGGGTGGAGAGTTTTTAAGAAGGAATTACGCTACACCACCACCTGTCAAGCCAAAGAGAGCATCTGAGCCTCCACCAGAAAAGCCTGAAAGATGGAGCACTGGGCCAATTGATGATTGGGAGACAAAACTGTTTGGAAAGCAGAATATGCTCGATAGTACGCAAAAATCATTCATTTAAATTATTATTTGGCTTTAAATGCAGACTGCAGCACAAGTTTTTATTTTCCAAACTAGAAGCATCATCCTTGAAGTCAGTTGGGAGAAATTCTGTCGGCAGCAGTAATGGCTATCCTTCAGAGAAAGAGGAGATTAAAGTTAATGATGAAAAGGAGGAGGATAAACAAAGCTTGAAGGTAGGGTTATTATTGATACAATCACCCTCTTTATTGAATTTGGTATAATTTTTCGTTAACTTCACCTCACAATGACTTTGTAGAGCGAATCACCGTTGAAACCAACATTCCAAAGTATTTTCACCGTTCCATCGAAGGAAAAAGAACCTGTGCCAAAACCCAGGCAGTCACCAGTCGTTACCAAGCCGGAGAAAGAGACAAAACCACCTCCTGTCGTTGAAGAACCTCCAAAACCTTCACCAAAGCCGGTTAAAGTAGAGAAAGTTAGCAAAGTGGAGAAAGTTGCTAAGCAAGAGAAATCGATTAAAGTAGAAAAAGCAATTAAAGCGGAGAAGGAGTCCCGGGAACCAGAAAAACCTGTAAATGGTGTTGCCAAAGAAGCTCCAATTCCAACAATTGTAACTCCAACAAGAAATGGTGAGTTTAACTGTGCAAATATATGTTTCTCACATAAATTTTACCACAAACGATGAGATATACAACTATTTTTATATTTTAGTAGAGGATGAAGTGCCAAATCAGAAGTGGACGCCTGTAGGAATAACAAATCCTATTCGACAAAAGGACTCCCATCAAGAGACTCGTCTTCCACGAGAAATACTTAAGAAATTCGAGAACAAATCCCGTGAGGTAAGTTTCTATGTTACTTGCATGTTTTTTCTCAGATTTGTCATATCATTCTAATACTCTAAAACACTTACATTCAGGACCTCATTGAGCTGATCATGAAGCAACAAACTACGCTCGAGTATCAAAAACATAAGCTAAACGACATGGAAGACTACATTGACAACCTTCTCGTTCGTGTCATGGAGGTGAAGCCGACGCTTCTCCAAACCCCATATGTTACTAACCGACCCATGAAGTAAACGAAACATGTTATGCATGAACACAATATAAAGAGTCAAAAAATCGCTTTAAATGTGAGCCATCATCCGTTGTCGTTTGTGTATCCCTTTTGCTATAATCCGCAAGCTTTTGTGCTCTGTTGTAATTCCAAATTTTCCGAAACTAATTCTAACTCAGCGATTTTCCTTCCTGTTGTTGTAGATTATCTGCGGAACACAATGGAGACTGGTTTTCACTCTCTGACTGAACAAAAAAGAATCGAAAACTTTCATCATAATCATGGTGCTATGTAGCTGGAACTCAACCGTTGAATCTCCAATCTGCCACTACAACTCTAAATAATGTAGAACGATAACACTTTCATAACAGGATGCAATATTGCTAGAAGAGTAACGCCAGAACTGTGAACACTGATGATTATTTTCAGAGGCTTGTTGGCAATTCATTTTATGTGTAATAAGCAACTTTAAATAGGCTATTGCGACTGGTCTCGTATCAAATAGGACGTTTAACATTACATTATGTGTGTATATATTGAAATGGAAAGAGAAACACATGCATTATTACCGTACCGCGATACTAACCAACTGATCAAGCTTGTTTTCTAAGCCTTATATAGCCGTAAGTATTTAACTTTGTAAAAAAATATATTTGATAAGGGTCGAGCAAGAAATGGAAACTACTTCTCACTGTGATTATATGGAAAGCCATGGTTTTACTGTTACGATGTTAATTCTAACACAAATTTTCAATACTAACAACAATTTTAAATGTGAAACAAACAAAAAACAATGACAATTTTATAGAATACTATGCAAAAAAACACTGAACAAAAAAAGGGATCATTTACAAACACGTCCAAAAACGTATCAATTTTATTTCAACATGCTGGAGCTATATTAATAAATCCTGAACCCTTCTTTAAATGAAACAAGGTGTTGTTTGTTGGTAACTCATTTTCATTTTCAAAATTTATTTATGCAACTGTACTCGAAATACAGGTAATTACAAATTATATTTTCACCAGACTACATTGTACACACGGAATGAATATAAATGCCAAACTAGGACATGTCTAGAGGGTAGTATTTTACAACACAAAATATAATATCGAAGCAGCCAAGATTAAGACACTGTTTTTACTGTTTTGACACAGTATTTCAGATTATAAAATTCAGTACAGATGTGTGATTCTTGCTAATACCATTTAAAAATATCTCGGTTCAGAGCAGGCTACTAACCCTTTCCCCTGAAACGTTCACGAAAATGGTATATAGGAAAAATCTCACATGGAAAATTTCTCATGGCTAAAATTCAATGTCAAAAATTGTTAATAATATAATATAAAGCTGGAAGAACTAAAATCTACTGACTACTTACGTTTTAATAAGTACAATACTTTTAAACGAAATACTCACATGAATTATACACATTAAGTACGGAGTTCATTGCAACCAAGACTTTCTCAGAATTTAAAAATATCCTGGTACAGAACAGGCAAAAAGCCCTTTCTTCTGTACCATTCATACAAATCCTGATAAATCTCAATTACAAATTAAAAGAATTAAGACACTTTAAACCCTACGCTGGGTTTCATTCGCATTCGGTACGGATTTATGGTAAAGTATCAAAATTGAAAAGTCAGCTTCCCAAATGAGCAAGTCTAATGTAAACCCCATTCGCTCGAACAACCAAACATAGAGTTATTATGTACAGCTTAAAAGTTTGCCTGCATCTTTTTGCTAAGTTTTGTATATGAAAATAATTTTGGTCAATACAATACATTCTGTTTTCCTGGCTACCAAAGGTCACCATCCCGATCTTTCCCTGGAACCTCGATGATTCGGGGTTTATCAATTATTCTAGCTGTTCTGTCTCCTCGTTCAACTATTCCGATAATCCATGCTTGGTAGTTTTCTTGTCGCTCAATATCTTTACAGTAGGCAGCTGCTTGTTCTCGAGGTAGGCAAATGAGGAGTCCGCCTAAAATTACAAATTATGTTCATCCATTTGAAATTTTATGCAAATCAAATGCGGTTAAGGTACTGTCTCTATTAGCAACTTGTTAAGTTACCTGATGTTTCTGCAGAAAATCCTTGGAGAAGTTGAAACATGTTACCACAGGCTTTGGCAACAGCAGTCATTTTTGAGATAACTGGTAAATTGTGTATGACAAAGGCAACCTCTCCTTTTTGATTTTTCGCCAAGTTTTGGGCATGTCCCAATATCCCAAACCCAGTTACGTCAGTTGCCCCGTGAGCATTGTATTTGTGCATTAGTTTTGCGGCTGAAAATATCAACAACAAAAAGTTGAAATAAAGTTTATGTTTGTGAGTACAATTGAGACTATATGTTTTATGGCACCTGTGTTGTTCAGTCTAGCCATGGAATCCATTGCCCGACTGTAAGATTTGCGAATGTCATCTTCACTAACAACAAGTTTGATGCGATTCCATCGTTCAGGTATATCCAGCCACTGGTGAGCATTCACTGCTACTTGAGTTCCTAAAGGTTTAGTTAACACGAGTACATCTCCAGGCACTGCATTTTCTGGCCTATGAACGGTCTAGGGATATTATCTCTTTTTTTAACAGAATGCAATATTTAAACTACTGTGAATGCATAATTGCTAACATGATAACATCAGTGGGTTGGCACACGGCTGTGGCAACACCCCCAATAGTAATCCAGGGATTGATCACTGTTTGTCCCCCAGTTACATTCGTTCCTGCTTCAGTCGCTGTGTCCTGGTGTCATATAAAGTGCTATTATTACTGAATGGATGCTTACTGACGAGTGTGATCTGAATGGGTTTAGAAAGTATAGACGTTACCTTGAAACCGCGCATAATGAGGGGAATCACTACGTCACGCTCCTTATCAGTCAGTTTAGATGAGACGCCAACCAGCATCAACATGTTGTCACAAGTAATTACGCCCATCGCATAGAGATCACTTAGCACGTTTGCACATGCTATTTTACCTAAAATCCAACATTGCTTCAATGATTAATGAAATGAAACAGAAAAATCTTGTAACATCAGTTTTTCTTTAAACAACTTTTACCTTGCATGTAAGGATCATCGACGAGTGGGTAGAAAAAGTCAGTAGTTTGACATAAGCACAATCCAGAATGCGGTAAAGGAGTAACGGATGCATCCATCCCAATACCTTAAATTAGCAAGTTAAAACGTTACGAAATGAACTTTCTCAAAGTTCAAATTTAAAACCAGTTAAACTCACCCAATTTGGGCACTCCAACATATTGAATGGACTGCTGAGCTTGGGACGGACTATCCTTAAGGCCCTCAAGGAGTCTATTTAAAGTCTCCTGAGGGACCTTACACCCTCATCCTTTCAAGTCGGAGAACTTGGTCAGTCTAAAACTGGGGTCTAAATCATGGGCGACAGGGTCAAACCGGGCCCTCATATTCGAAACCATGGTTTCGACTAAATTTGGCTGATACTGTGCCATTCTGGGCTAACAATAAAAGTAAAAATAACAAATTATTACTATTAATTTTTACAGATATATGTAAATATGTCGATAGCTTGCTTAAAATCTCAGCTAAAATACGCATGTGTCATGCATGTATATTTATTGACAAAGAGTTATATTTAGCTGTGATCTTATCCACGAGATTTATGCTCACTATGTGTAATGTTTACTAAAAGCCGATTGATTGACAATTGTGGGTTATCTGATAAAATTTCCCACCGTGTTATTGTATTATATTCCTTAGCACGCTCCTCTTTATCAATACATTATATTGTGCGTTTATTTTACCTTTCGATAATGATGATAACTTCCTGTGTCAACTAAAAAGCTTGGTGTGCTAATTCAAAACAAGTTTATATATGTCACAATACTACTACTTTTGTATAGTGTGCTTTTTTCAGCCTACAGGTAACACTTTTTGCGGATTTTCCTACTCACCACCGAATTTCATACTCGGCCACCCTTTCACTCTCACTATCTCACATTCACTCCATTTCATTGGCTCAAAAAACAATGCTCAAAGAAAGAATGCCAAGTGTGAAGGACAATGTCTTTTTTCATGCAGTATTCTCCTTCTTCGTTGACATGAACCAGAACAAAATTCTGCCGAACATTGCATGGAATTATGATAACGAATATGACGACGATTTATGGATACTGAAATTCAGAAAAAAATTGTACAACGCTTTTTATTTTTTTTTGTCATAAGAAAAAATAACTACTAATTTTATTCTCCTCAAAAATATTCCATTACACAAGAAGAATGTTAGTACGTCGCTCACAAATGTTCATTTTCAAAGTTTGACAATCAATCATCTATATTTCTAACTCTAAAAGTACACTAGACTCTAAGAGTAACAAAGGGGAAAATTGAAAATCTTCATTTCTCATTGGTTGTGTAGTAGTTGAGAGAATGGGAAAACACAAGTTTGTGTCATAAACTCTGCATTACTCCCATTCAGTCAAATGATGAAGTGCACAAACATCAACATCTTCCCTTGTTTTTTTCTACAGTCTTTCAATTTCAAAGAGGATTATTAGTATTGATTTTCTTTGTTGCATAGCATGCAGGAAATGTTTTTTTTACAACGGAAACAAATTTCCGTTGATCAAAATAAATTGTAAACTTAAAATGTTTCTTGGATACATATAAGTACTTTGTCATGTCGCAACCAAAGTCAAGATAACATTGATGAAATCATATCTTCCTAATTTTAAGTACGTAATTATTATCATTACTACCAGTTAGTTTAGTACAGTATCTATTTTTCTCGGTTTTTCGAAACACATTATGGATAAAACATATTGTATGTCTACGTTGTCTCTTAACTAAATTTATGCTGTGATCCTCCTCACTCAACATTGTTAAAACACTTTCCCAGGTACACAATTTGCTTTTCAATTTGTCAACAAGAAAATAAAATCATTTCCACACAAAGGTGTAAATATATAAAATTAAGTTTTTTTCTGCAAACAGTTTTTTTTGTAATAAAATGTCCATGACAAAAAGAAAGGATAAACGTTGTTCCTTCCCAGTTGTCGTCAACCGTCGCTCACATGATAATTGTGAGGTTCTTGGTATGTAAAATTGTAAATTGTAACGATCGATCTGATAACAAAAGACGGAATTGGACAAACTAACTAATTCTAAATCAAATAACATTTCATTACTATTTTCACCTGCTGAATATTACACACCGGATTCGATTCTATTCAACACAGCAGTTTACAAATGTCAAGGTTATGATTATCTCTGTTTTTTAAAAAGTCATTTGAGTTGTCTCGAAATTAAGGTAAAACGGGTACAGTCAAGAATCGAAATTCAAACTTTGAAGGAATGATAAAGTTTCATAAAGAAGAAAGAAGAACAAAAGCCGAAGATTTCGTTAGATAATATTCAATATTGTAATAAATAAAAGCAGCTCTGCTGCTTTCTCCTCATCAAAAAATTTTTTTTCTACAAAAGGGTTATTTTAAAGTTAGTTATTTGACAGTGTCAGTTTTTAAAATACAGTTTGTTGTATAATTTCTTCTTCTTGCTTGTTCTCATTTCAGAAAAAATTAATATAATACTTTTCAAGTTACTAGCTTCATTTTTTAGTACAATTAAGTAATACGGCAATGCATTGCTTACACAACGTAAGTGTAGGTTTAATTATATCAATCAATCAGGTCAGGTTACTCTTTTCATTGTTTTCTTTTTGTTTTTTTTGGAAAAAGCACCATCAATTAAATTTCAACGACTTTTTCCCTAAGTACGTGTATGACTAATAATAATATGTTTGCAAAGAAATTATTTTTCTTTCAAACCCCAATCATGTAAATTTTAGTATCATTTCTGAACAAAATTTATTTTTTGGTCTGAACAAAAAAAATTATTGTGTCCAATCAATCAATATAGGTGTAATAAATTTAAAATTGTAAATAAAATGATTAGATATTTTAAGGTAAAAGGAAGCATTCTCTGGGATGCTGTGTCTGGTCACACTCACCACCATTGTAATACTGATGATGTTAGTGATCAGAACTGAGATGTTGCTGTTGGATTCTTTTTTTTAAACGTTACTAACGATCTTGATTTTACTTAACACGATGTTAAACACAATAGTTAATTGTTGCTAATGGCAAATTGGTTTTTGCATTTGTCGCTTAAGCATACAGAGAGCCTTGTGTAGATGGTTTTTTCAACTCCACAGTCAAAACGTTTATCACAAAATACGATATTGCTACACAGATAGTATTAGATAAGACTTTTGGTGTAAATTCAATCAACTATGCCGTCTTGAGAGCGAATTTTATTTTTTTGGCTGATGCTGCAACAGATGCTAAGATTACCTTTGTTTCAAACCTATTGTGTATTTTGTTAGGCGGAGAAAGTTCAAGTGGTCGCACACAGTGATTCATGCTGATCTTGGATCTTATTGCTACGATTTGGAGTTGACAGAAAGCATTGTAAAAGTATACCTTTCGATGTGCACTACTAGTTCAGTATAAAATAGTTAAAATAGATATCAAACTTAATGAAAATCAAAATTATAAAAGAGTTGCTAGTCTTTAAAATTGATAAAAAAGAGTTGTGCAGTTGTTGCAATCAAAAGTTAAAATCTATCTAAAGTTGCTGAAAATGATAGAACAGAAAGCCAATAAAAATACGGAACTCGATAAGAACTAAAAATCCATGGTTTAGCCGATGAATGCAACAATTTCGAACGCAGCATATAATAAACCAGTCCCAAGTAAATCACCCAAAGCCGTCAGGTATGGAATCGCGTTTGTATCCGGATCAGATTTGCGCCACCAGAAAAATGCAACAAGAATCTGAGCGAGGTAGAGAAGAATCGCAACCTGGAATTTGACAATAGAAAATATTTAGTGTCATGGAGTAAAATATTGTGTTGGCTGAATTTGTAGTTTTATGTTTTACCTGAATAAAAGCTGCCGTCAGATAGAATACCAAAAAGGGCACGGAATACTTCGAGTCAGACGAAACAAAGTGAGTTATAGTTGAGAAAATCAAGTGTCCTGGGATCACGATTCCAAGGAGAACTCGAGCTGCCGTTGAGTCCACACCTGTAATGAGCCAAATGAAAATATAAATTAATTACAAGTGCAAACTTTGGCGACAAGTTGGTTACTATTCATTCATGTTTCACCCACCGTTCTTCATGAAGACAGTCCAGGGTGACTTGCAAACTCGTCCAGGAACTCCTGGGAGCAACCCTGGAAGTTTTCCTGGCAAAGAGTCTCGATGAAGAGCAGTAGAAATGCGACTAGCTTGAACAGACACAAGATTGCCTCCAACTCCATTAATCACCGGTTGGTAAAGAGCAAGTGCGGAAAACTTTTGCTCAGCTTTGTCCAGAATGAAGCCTCCACCGCTAAAAAAACAAGGTAAATGTTAACAAAGTTAATTTTTTTTTGAAGAGTTTCTCAAAATTAGAATGAAATTTAGAAAGAAAAGTTAAGCCAACCTGCTGATGAGCATAGCCATGATCACTGGTAGCCACCCGTTTGTCAACACCTTCTTAGTGTATTCATTCGTGTAGGAGAGATAGATCCAGAGTGGAGTGAAAAATACAAACGTGCCAATGATGAGAGGGCACAGCCAGTACGGATCATTTACCGTGTACAAGAAACTACCAGTGTAGGCCAGCAGACCAAGGGTGGTAATGTCTCCAAGGCTGGCGGCAACTGGTGTTGCGATGTTGTCAGGATTCACGTTACATTTGGTGGAAAGTAGGATCACAAACACCATCAAGAGTCCTACAAATCGAATAATATACATCCATGACATAAATACGCTAGTTTACTTTATTTTTATCATATCAAGCATTGAGAAACATTCATTTAAATATAATTAGGCCCAGGAGAAACCAACTTACCCAAAACGAAACTGGCAATGGCGGCGGTTAGAATGCTAGCTGTGCAAAGGAGCAGAGCATGTCTCCACACAAACACCTTCTCTCCAGGAACCGTAAAACCAATCAGGATGGCAACACAAGAAGCGAGAAACCCGACCACAACCGCTTGAACCTGTGTAAGAAATATGAGAGATTTGATATAAAAAGTGAGTTTTGCAAGGCCATCTCATAAGTATATCTACGTGTCCTCCAAGATGTGTGACAAGGTGACAAAATTAATTCTGCTTGTTTATGACTTGCATGACAACATCCATTTACATTTCCTGCTGTACTTTCCCCCACATATTTTAGGAGAAGTAGAAAAGCTCGTCTCTACAATTTATTAGCGGACGCTTCTCATCATAAAACATTCCAAAGGCAATTGTACCAACAGCTTTCTGCTGTAATTCAAACATTGGCCCTGGGTTTGGAGGACGATAGTAGGTACATTATGCTCCAAAGTGTCTTTACGACAGATGGGGACTTGGCACGTGGAATATTAATGAGAATGGAATTGATAGCATTTTCTAGAGTTCGACAAAATGCCTACCTGGATGAGAGACAAGTTTCCGAAACAAATTCGCCATTTGGTTTTTCCACTCTCCATATGCCCCAAATTGGCATGAGTTGACAGTCTAGAAGCCAGTGTCATTTCCAAATTCCCTTTGAGTCCAAGAAGGGGTGTAACCAAAATTAAAAACTCTGGGATCTCCTTGAATACCGGCCACTCTTTGACAAAGTCCAACAAAAGCCCAGCTCCGACCATTCCCAGTCCAGCAGTGAAAAACGGAATAAAAACCTGTAGCAGGATTTTACTCCAACTTTCCTTGCTAGATTCCGGGATCAAGTTCTCGCTCGAGTCTTGGTTGGCCATCCCGTCCGGTTGTAGCTTGGTTGTTGAGTCGGACTCATGAATCCCAATCGCCACCTCAGATGGAGTTGCCACAGACTCATCCATTGATGACACACTCGCCGTTGGCGTGATGGTGAAGAGTGGCTTGTTTTCCGGATCCAGTGTCAGCGTCATTTTGTTGATGACACTGTTTGTGCAGCTGTTGTAGTTAGTGGTGTTGTTGTTGTTTAGTAGAAAGTGCACTCTTCCGCCCCTTTCTCCAGTGTTGATGGAACCCGTTAAGGGTACTTCACTCTGTTCGTCCTCCGTGAGGATATCAAGGTCACGGTCACTCTTATCCTCCTCTACGTTGATGGTAACTTCTTGGAATTCCAACAGCATCCCAATTTCTCCTTGTGCTTTAACCCTGGAAATATAAAGCAGATTAGGAAGAATTAGAGCGCGTGGAAGCAGTGACGATTCTTAAGAGCCACTTTTGCTTTTCTACTCGCTTTTCATTCGAAGGTCAAGGATTCTTTTGGTGGTGGTGATAATACCCCACTAAATCAGCAACTTTCTTAATCACATCCTTTTTGTTTTCTGGGAGAATATGCCTTACTCTTACATTTCTCGCTTCCAAAATCCGCCTGGAATTACTAATGAGTCAGTGAAAGCCAGCAATTATGGCGAACTCAGCATGAAAATAATCCTCTTGTTTCAGCAATTATTCTCAAAGTTTCGCATGTTCCCATCTGTTGTTACATCATGAACAAGCTTGAATTGTATATGCATGAGTTCAATATCCGCATATTTGCATTGTCCATACGTTTTGTAATAAAATGTGCAAATCTGCAAACGTCTATATTTTTGAAATATGGAAAACATCAATTGTTTGACGTAGAAAGGCTGGAATGGGATGAATATGTGAATCCAAATTTTGTATTATGAAATACTTCATATTGGATTCCGAAGGACGAAAGTCATAGGCGCTCTCAATCTCCCGTGTTGAGAAAGCATTAGCTACCAAACAACAGCAAGTCTGGTGACGACGATATGATGCTACCTGCTTGCAAGATCTTACGTAAGTTGTGTTAGCATAAAGAAATTAGGATGCGAGGAAGAATTCAGTTATATTGCTTACGTATTATGATTATATGCAAATGTTGAGCTATTTGTGGGTCCGTTGCGCCATTGCTGCAATATTGAGCGAATTCCTAATATGACTTTCATGATGCTGTTCCTCTGAATTGGTTGGTCATTCCATCACCAAGAAAACTTACTTTTGAGCCTCATATTTGCACGAGACATGAATGTTTACTGGATATGAAAATGGCTCCGTCTGTGTTGCCGATTAGCATTCACATCTTCTAAGAAATCAATGTAGACCACAGCCGCAGAGATGGAGAGGAAATTGGTTTACCAAATTAGGAACCACGGAATATGAAATAATCAAATCAAATCAGGCTTGTTGTCGCTGATATTGATATTAGCATGAAAAATTAGATGAGGATTTTGCTCTACATCTTTCATTTAATATTATCGGGCTTAATGTAATCAGAAAAGCAGGCGAGCTTTAGGTATACTCGCTGGGAAGTCATCGATAAAAAGGCATATCAACCATGGCAGGATGAAGTGTTTAGAAGTGATAGCACACAATATGCTTCTTCCTTCCTTGTTTGCATTCCACAGATTATTGTTTACAATATGTGAGTAAGAAGATTGGCATGACGTTTTGTCTAGTTCTAGCTGTACAGGGTTTCATTCAGGATATTGTAAGTTTATTCCGAAATGGAAATACTAAAATAGTTAATCTATAATCTTATTTATGGCTTGTCGTCTACAAAAAGACAGCCCATCGTTTCAAGAATAAATGCATAAAAGTTCCATCCAATATCGGGCATTGCGAGGATATAAAATGTTGCAAATAACTGCTTTAAACAGGAATCAGGTGGAATTGGCACTAACCATATCTATTTCTAGCTTTTCAAAAATAATAGCCGCGTGACATGACATGAAAAGTTAGTTGGTTGCGTGACAATTCATTATTCGAAGGGAACAAGCATTTAATTTGGTACAGCTCGGAAACTTGTGTAACAGAAAACGTATTGAGGCACCGCCTTGAATTCTGCTTGGTGAATTTATCTATCGGTATTCAACTACGCAAATCCGTATTTACTAAAATCGTTTTCATGAATGATCCCATTCAAATTGACGTATAAGCACACATCATTCACGCTTTTTCGGCTCCCTTCTTCCGAAATGCAACGTTGCATTGCACTACTCCCATTTAATTGTGGTGAATTGAAAAACACGGATCTTTTGATGCAAACTACGCAGTGGATTGAATCAAAGAAGAAGGAAATCAATCCCAAGATAATTATTCGCATAAACAACCATAGTAGTTCTGACGCTTGCAATAATGGCTTCATTGTGGAAGCGGTCATTAACAACAACATCTCATGAATGCTTATAACGCTGGCTCATCAAAGTATGCACATTTTTTTGTACAACAACAACAATATAATCGAAAGCAGTACTATGCAATCCACACACACGCCTACTTCTTCTTTCATGTTCCGAATCTAATTCCAGTAGATTGAAGAAGCAAACTCGGAGAAGAATCTCAAGTAATTGAGCTCATGCACGGTGATATGATCTCTGTTCAAACAAGAAATGTTGCTTTAATTGCACCTGTCATGCGCTCTTGGGTGGTTGTGACTACTTTCCTTAATATTGTGTTGTTCTGAATAGACAAAAAGGGGATAGTTCGTCAGTAAAGCAGATCCCACTGATCTGATCTCTCACAAAGCCGTAATTATTTTGCGCTGATGCACAACCATCATCATCATGCTCTTCTGTCGTTTTTTACTGTCTACATGCAAATATCCAATAGGATCTGACTACGACCACCATTCATCCATCCATCAACAACTTAATCATCGTTATTACCCTATTCATTAATTTTATCCCATTAAACAAGTCATTCAGCAGAAGTTCAGCTAGCTAAACTTTGCAATCCTCAGCAGTTAGTACGTCGTAAAGGGGAGCTAGATTGCAAATTTGACATTGCGTCAGTAAACTGACATGACGATGTGAAAATCATCAACTCACTCAAAGACGAAAGTTGAGACTACGCTAATTTTATCTTTTTTTCTCTGAAACTGACCGCTACTTCTTAATCCAAATATTAGCTCAATACAGGAGAAGCTCAATGTATGTATGTACATTGCAAATAAAAAGTGGCAATGATTCAAACTTGACTGGGAAACAAGCAAGCACGTAACCATATTATATATGGTGGTAAATTGGTCGTTATAAAATCCGCCTGAGTTGATTGATAAGAAACCTCAAGTGTAACAAAGTATCAGAGACCCAGAGTCATTGGCAGGAATCTCAAAGTTGGCAAAGTAAATCGTGTAATGAAGTAGCTGCAATACGTCTTACTTATTTTGAGTTATGATGTGATATATTAACTACGGCTATTAAACTTTTTCAGTAATCTTCAGAGTATTTTGACTTGTGAGAGTAAAAAGTCTAAAGTATCATAATTACATTTTTTACTTAGCAGCCATGATTAACCAACAGAGTTTACAGATCACAGATTACTAATTGATCCCCTGAGCAGCAAATACATCTTCTGTGGCTTGCTTTGTATAAATTGCACAGTGTTTCATGTGGGTATGTACATATACATGTGCGAAAATGAAGTTTGCCCATTCAAGATCCAGAAAAAATCTATTTATGTATGCTGGTTTGCCTGAGAATTTTCAAGGTTTCTCAATGATCAATTTTTCCATTGTTTTCCCTATTTTTTTCGATACAAAATGTTCACAGATAATTATAATTAGTGGCACAAAACTGGCTGTACCGATTAGTTTTTGTGTTTGGGAATCAGCCCATTATGTTTTGTAGCTCTATTGTTGTACATGATTCAAATGAGAGAGTTTAAATCTAATGGTTGTATTACATCCATTTAGTAACAGTTTAGGTATATAACTACAAGCGAAACAATGCACACACACGTGGTTGTGAATGAATGAATGAGTGCCGACGGCAGGTGTGCTCCTGCATCTACCACAATAATCATGGGAACTTGAACAGAAAATCAGATACAACAATATAAACGGAATGCGAAACACGTTTTTGAATTTTTCATTGCCGACCAACTCAACTGAGACTCCTGCTCAACTGATGCACGAAATGGATAGCTAAACTTTGTATGAATGAACATTGCTTTGGTTATAAACATGTCGTGTGTATATCTGAGTCTGAAATAACCATGTTTACTAAACAACATGATCAATAACCTATCACCTTTTGATTGCACATGAAGATGATGATGATCAGATTTTCATTGTCAAGTTGACTAGTGCAATCTCTCAATGCAATAACCTATCCGTGAGGCTGTTGATGTTACATCTGATTTTGTGTGTTTCAAAATTGACCGTGAGTTGTATCTTTTTCTCAAAGATGGGTTGAATGGTCTTGCGCGATACATAATCATCCATTTTCTTGTGAGTGGCTCCTCCACTCTTGTTTGAACTTAAGGAATGAGGAGGAGGACGATGTTAATATGATATGATGAGCGTAATGATGAACAATCAATGCAAGTATGCGGCAGTCATTACAATCTAAACTGAACTCTAGTATCAATGATCAACCCAGGTGAATACTGTGTGTTTCATTTGGGTGAGGTGAGATGAGGTACACGTGAGCCATAGCAGCATTATACTACATTGTTGCTATTTCATTGTCAGTCAGATGTGAAACGACCTTTGCTTTGCGGTACAAAAAACTCATTCACTACAGAGCTGTGCTGTTATGTCTATCAGATTGTCAAAAGATGTTGACTTAAATGCAGAATCAATGTCCTATTCTTGCACATTTTTGTGTCGAAACAATGCAAGATCATGATGGGTTTGCATCCACAGTTTTTTACAACTATTCCACTTGAGAATGCTTGTGACTTGTTTTAACTTTGAACTTGCATCACACCGCACTCAACAATAATAATAATATGGGGTGCCTAAAGCATGTCAAAAATAGTTTATGTCTTTGATGCAGTCACCAACATCAGCGTAGCAGTCTCTTTGCAATGCATCACGTTGCAGTTTTAACTCTACCTGCTTGCATTCCTTATATGAATAATAATAAATGTGATAACTTTCCGTAAATGGATCTTTTGACTATCTGCAAATCCTTTTGGCAACCATTTCTGAGCTATTCTACGGAGCTGAATTGGCTTTCTATTTGAAAGACTTTATAGCTGGGGAAAACCAGAAAAGTTAAGTTCTAGTTGAGTCAACTAGCTCATCTTTAGTATTCATGAGAGGCTCATGTGGTGAAAGGTGAAAAAGGAGTTTGGTGAGTTGCTCTACCAAAATGCTTAAATAGATAGGGAGCTAATATACCAATATAAAAAAGTTTTCACTTACCATGAGTGCAAAAATATTTAATTATTGTCGCCGACGACAATTTTATTCACTAAGAAACCAGCACAGAGTTACATTTTTTCACAAGTAAAATTTGTTAGCTAAGTTATATTATTGGGGTCCTTTAGTTCCCAATAATATAAAGGATTTTTGGTATTTTGTCGGTTTTTTAGCACAAACTTTCAAGAAAGAAAGGTTTTCAAATTAACGAAAAGGCGAGCTTTGTAAGAGCTCCCGTTTAGAGAGAATCGTTGCAATGTGTGTGTGTTCTCCTTAAAAGTCACATCAGGAAAGGAACGAGACTCCTCATGAGTCAGACAGAAATAGGATTTTTCCCTTGGTTTGGTTTATATATCTTCTAACGTCTCTTGCTTGAGCATGGACGTATGAAACAAACCCAACAATAAATACATGCGATATGAATGAATGTACATATGAGCAAAAGCCTAACCTCTTGCACTCTTTCTCATCTTTCTTCACATACATACATACATGTACATATATTAGGATATAGAGTCAGTCAGCGGACAAAAAAGAAGTGACTGGTAATAGTGCAGTTAAGTTTGCCTTGCTTTTGGTTCGGCTCCTATCATATATAACTATGCATATAATAATATTGGATTGCCGATTGGTTTGCTTTTGGTGGAGGTTCATGAGAGAAGAAAGACAGCTAAAAAGTGTATATAGCAGTTTAACTATCGTGCATCGGGATCTCTCGCTCTCCTACTACAAAATCCAAAGCTGTAATGTTCGTTCATCATAATCACATTCTGCATGCACATATTATACATATATATTGGTGTGCAGACACACATGTTCCTTCGTTCTGCCCAAATGCCAATGCCGCTATACAATGGTAATATAAACTTGCACTACTCCTTCCACAGTAAAAAAAAAGGCATTAGCACCACCAAGGGTTTCCATATATACCATTTCAACTCTATACTGTAGTCTACAACGACACGAAAGTGTTCGGAACGAAAGAGTCCGAAGTGAAACAAAGTTTTGCCATTGTATTCCTTCCAACTCCTGATCATTGCCACTTACCAAACATATTATGATGTGTCTTATAGAAGCAGCCTTCTCATATACTCTAGCTCAAATCATTCCCCTTGTTTTGCCTTTTTTCCAAAGAATTCTATCGAAAAACTTTTGCTATAGTTGTGTATATCTCTACGAAAATACATGTCCGGCCCGAAGCACGGGTTGAGTGGAGAAACATATCCCAAACTCTATAATTTTGGGTTGTTTACCACGATTTCTGCTGAACGAACGTTGTTTTTGTCGAGAATTTAGCTAGTCGTTTCAAAGAAATGACTGGCTGATATAATGCAATGCTTGAAGGCCTAAAGAAGTCGTGTGGGTTGCTTAAAAATGTTTTGCCCGATTCATGGAATGTGGTATTGCGGTAACTAGTCGGATTCCATTTTTTGCAAATAATACCATCATACCACGACGCTTCTCGTAATTTACAAGACATATTCGTAGGAAAACGGCCTTAGAGCTAGCTCCTTTACCTCTTGGAGCATTTTTCCAGAAGAACCGGCAGCTCTCCGTCCACCCTCCATACACACATGGTGGCTTTTTAATGTGGACATTCAATACCAGAAAATTCATTCACAACGATACCACTGGGATTGGTATGGGGAATATGAGATGGGAAACAATTGTATGTACATGATGAAGGCATGTGTGCACTCGAATGCCAAAGTGCTTTTACCTTGCGGTCATACAATAAACTCTGAATCCCTTCGGGTTACATTACATTGTGCTTCTCACTTTCCTCGCCAAAAAAGGAACTTTCCACTCGGTAGTAGCTTTCTTTTCCCTTCCTTTCTTATGGAGAGGCTACTATATTAACTTCATTTTCCAAATGTACCATCAAGTGGTGAAAGAAGGGCCACATGACATGAGTAAGTAACAAAGTATGTAAGTTGTAGTAGTGCTATCGTGTGGTACAGTGCCTACCACGTTTCCACCATGTGGGATTGGTTTAGGAGCCCTAAACTGAAATCATCTCCACGTTGTTCTCTGGAGCGCTGCATATTGTATTGTACTCACACAATGTTTCGTCGCTGCGCCGTATAATCTACCGTTTTTTACGTTACCGCTGCTGCAGTGCACTTTCCTCCCAATTTTTTATTGACAACGACACGGCAACGAACTTTCAGGAGCATTTTTTGTTCTCTAGGCTTGCATGTCAGGGAATAAATGTATGAAAACTATAAAACGTCTGTAAGTAACTTAATATAATCTACTGCACTTCCCCCAAGACAATCATATTCGTGTATAGACGCATTTTTATCAATATAAAAAAGCTAACTGGGTCTCCTACTTTTGCAAGTTCTACGTACTTGGCCCTACTTAGCTTTTTGGTGATACATGGATTTGATATCCCAACCATATTATTATGACTCTAAGGCATCATTCCAAGGAAACTATTTTACCTCCGAAAAAGTCATGTTGGTAGAGAAGTACAAGTATACTATACTCCATTTTTTTCCATTTATTATACAGTCAACATAGTAAAATGGGATTTGCACCAGTGCATTCCATCTTGGCAAATTGTAATGCGGGTTCGCCCATGACTGTATTCAGTTTGGCAGTCCCATGTTGGTGATGGAGAGCTCGATATTCTCATTCCCAGAAGCTGCTCGATGCTTCCAAGAACGTTTTGTATACATCCAACATTGTAAAGCTGGGTGCTTATCATTTATTCACTTGATTTGTTTGAGAGATTTCTGACGTAGTGTTCAATACATGAGTCAGTGTGGATGGTAGACACATGACATGGTATTACGTTATTGATCCATAATAATGCCGACGTAAAACCGTTTTACCTTTCATAATGATGTCATAAAGAGGCACATGATAGTGAATCCAACGACGCAATAAAGGGAGGATGTAAATATCAAAAGAAGGGCGAAAGAACAATGAGAAATGTCCGTAAAAGGAGAGATTTTGTGCATGCATTTGCATCTACCTATTGCAAAAATGTCAGGCAGCTAGAATTAGGGTGTGCAGCATATTCACTCAATCACGCCGCTCAGGTATGCTATCAAGCTTCCAAGAAACTCAGCTCACAGTCATCAACCTACTCATCATTAAGCAAATTAACATTCGGATGACTTCACGCTGTGCTTGAATGTTGCCGTTTGCTGCTGCGGGATTTATTGGAATTGCGTGCATTCCTTCCAGCTGCTACTTTGAAAGCCAACTTTGCTGGAGCTCTTCGAGGAAATCCCTTCAAGAGTTGTGATTACTCATTTCATTTCCCAACATGACAAGGCCGGACCACATATAAAAAGCCTGTTTGAATTTCTAATGAAGCTGGAATTGAAGTTGTGGTGGATATAACAGGTTGCTGTGAAATCTTAAATCACAATGAAAAGAACCTGCCATCTTTTTCATGCTCAAATTCTAAATGTCATCTCAAAGCTTTTAGTCAAGTTTTCAATCTCAAGCGCAGTAGCTCTGCACGGTTGTGAACCAGAGTAGAGAGAATGCTGAGCTTCTTGAGTTGACTGCAATGCACTTAACATAAATTATCGGCTTTGAGTCGTCTCTTTTGGAGTTTCCTTTCTACTATAAAGTTTGAAATTCGTATTGGATTTATAATGACATAGTTACTCCGTTGCAATTTTACCCACGCAGTAGTTTTGACAAGAAGCCAGGAAAAGATGTGAAGAGAAATTTCGGAAGCGTTCCATGAACCAAAAAATGCTAATGGTGTGCTTGTTATTGGCTCGTGATGGGCAGATATGAACTGAAGCTTGAGCATGTCATGGACATCTTGCAATTCAATGTGCAAGCGTGATCTCCACACTGCACCCGTTGAATATGCAACATTGTGCACTCATATACATTAATACAGCAGATAAAACAAGAGAAGACGACCAAAGTCTTATAAATAAACTGAGCAGCGGTCAAGAAAGATGAAAGGGGCTTTGTGAGCACAACGTAAACTTGACTATGGTATAATAATACACAACCGACAGATTTCATCATCATACCCTACCTAATGTCTTTCACACCTGGCCCTCTTCAATTCATCGTCAGTTGAACATTTGCAAAAAAAAATATCGAATACGCTTTTGAAATACGAAGAATACGTAATACCATAGTTTTCAAGCCCCATCATTAGCACTCAAAAGTGCAGTAGGGGAATAAGATAGACAACAGATGAATGTCATGTCATGAACACAAAGCAAAAGGTTTCAAAGTCGTTAATATTCGCCTGTATAGCAGTATATAGGGAAAAATGCCACCGTTTTGGCAAGGGGAAGAAAGCGAGTTTTGTTGGATTCCGAATTGCATTTTATGTAGATGAGCAACACATCCTTTGTGGGGAATAGAGACAGATATACAATGCTGTGGTGGGACTAGAGATATAATGAGCTTCATTTCAGATGTAAATTGCAAAATCTGGTAGAAAACATGCATGACATGAGGATATGGTTTAGCAACCGAATGCCAAACCACAAAACACAGTGCCAATACTTCTGTGTTTGTGCAGATGAAGTGAGGTGAGTATAAATGGTTGTAAAACAAACTAGAGAACGGAACAGCGAGCAAGATCATAAAAAAGGGAAAGGGCGAGAAGTGCTAAAACATTTTTGGTGATAAATCTTGTACAAATGTAACTTTTTTAGGGGTTGTCTGTGGACTCACATGACTGTCCGAAAGAATTTTAATCATTTGGAGTCTTGTGTCATGAAAGACAATAAAATTAGCAAGACGCCACCTGCAACAGCGCAGAGAGATGAAATGGAAAAGAATGGAGCTGCCTGTGGATTTATTTGGCGTGATTATGTCTGTCCAAAACAATTAAAAACTCAATCCATCGGGAAACGACTTCATCCATGGCTGAACTTTACCCTTTACACCTTATCCAATTAATGTATATTGACGTCAAGGAAAAACCCCCCATTTTTAATGGTGATGTTTATGAATGACAAAGCAGACCAAAGCCAACACAGAAATACATTCCATAAACAGCAGGAAATACTCTCAAAATATAATTACCAAACTTTTTATGATTGGTATAAATTAAAGTTGGAGCTAATTTTAGATTTAAACCAGCTTGGACACATGGAAAGGCATAAAAACTTCATCGAACGTCATCTGAATTTATTTAAATGTTAACGACTATTCGCAAAATTGACGACTCAATAATACACGTAGGTGTTTTTAATCTCAACATCACCTTTTATTTTGCGACATGGAAAAGCCATTGCATTGGAGTCACAACCAATTTAACAGTCTTCTACTCAACCTTCTTATTTTTAATTGTTTTCTTTTAGGCTTTTTAGAATAATGACAGATATGAGCTTGCTTAACCACGAACAAACGACGCAGAAAACAATCCTATTTGTTTAAATGTTGAAAGTAAAGTAGACTTGAAAAACATTATTTTCCCCTATTTCTCCTATAGCTTGTAAGTATTAGCGATAAGTTGACCGAATGAAGGTTAAATTGAGGATTTACAGAAATGCATTTGAACGCTCAAGTGCTGCAGATGTTTAAAAAAAATATATCCAATGCATAATTCGTCTATGTCAGTTCCACAGTTATATAACAAAACGAAATTCAGTACTATACGGGTATATCTACTGACTGCAACTATGAGCAAAATATTTTGAATCAAACTCACAGAAAAGCAAGCTGTTTCTGTAAATTGTCACCGCGTCAACATTATTTTAGACTACTGAATCAGTAGTTGAACTCATTCCAAGAAGCTCTTGCTCTTTTCTTTTGAAGGAGATGAGGTTGCGGACGACTTCACATGCTCATATTGACTTTTGTCTAGTAGACCGCATTAATATAGCAAAAGAACTGATTGGCAAAGCAGAGAAGTGTTTTCCCATGTACCCAAAACGCTTGTTATTCTACACGAGGAAACGACAAAGTTTAAAATTGAAGGTGAAACAACATGCCATCAAAAATAGTAAAATCATGACAAGCAAAGTTTTTCGTTGGAATATATAGGATTTTGCTTTAAGGCCATAATATTTATGATACATAATGAATCCACAAAAATTTCCAATCAGGCTCATTTGCATTAGCTTTAGATTGAGATGTCATAAACTTGTGGATTGCATAAGACCAACATAAAAGATGGGAGGAATACATTTAGCATGGACGTGGAAAAATAGTACTTCCGTGTTTAAACCAACAATATTATGGCATTGTTAAGTACCATTTTTAGTTATCAAAATCTAAATATTACGTACTCGCATTTAAAAATGGACACAACGAAAGTAAAATTTGAGAATGACAAACACGTGGAGAATTTACTCGTGTTATTAGCATGATCGTAACTTATTTGAACTGAATTAATTTTTGTCAGCAAAAATTGAAAGTAATAAACAGCTCCCAGGACAATTGTTATTCTTTTGAGGTGCCTAATCCTATTGAAAATCAATGTAAACCCTTTTTCTACTAAAGGAAATACGAAATAATATAATAATTGCTTCATTCCGTCGTAGTCAGCAATTCATAATTTTATGTTCCAATATTATGGCCGACCTAAAGATGATTTACTCGTTTCTGAGGCAGCTGGGGGTTTCTCTGAATTATTTATTCAGACGTAATGATTAGGTTGCATTCTGCTGCTACAAATACTTATGCAAGACTTAAACCTTGAACGCAAGAAAGAAATTTCGTCATTATTAAGTTTTGCACTGAGCCAGCTACCTTCTTGAAATAAATCTAACCCAATTTTCTTAACTTAATCTCCTTGCCCATTAACTGTTCTTTTTTGGGGTCACCTTTAGCCCAGACCTGACTAAAATAGGCGTTTAAAAATTGTCATAAATGTAGACAAAACAAATAAAATGGAAGACCACTTTACCACACACCAAGATGATCGTGCTGATGATTACTCATTTAAATGTATGACTGCTGGATTAAAAGCATATACACGTGCCTAAACTGGATAATGCAGTTATAAAATATTAAGCCGAAACTAATTTAAACAAAGTTTGTCGCAATAAAACAACATCCTTAACTTAATATTTCCTACTTTACACATTCGCTTCAGGATACATACATACATATGAGCATGTTTTTGGAGTATCAGCGATATCGACTTTTGAGTGAATCAAGCACAGAAGCCATAGGGCAGCACTCTGCTTTTCCCAAATAATATTTTATGCATAAGCTTGTCAAAATGTCGTTTGGCATGTACGAAATGAATCAACAAGACGATAAAGTTGGTGTTACGATGCGCCATATAAACGTAATTTTCGACGCAATACGTTTTCTACGTCAAGATGAAAAGAATACGACCATTTATTCTATTTTAGTCCAAAGGAAGAAAACTCAAGGCGGATGTAAAAAGCGAATATTTAATTTTTACAGCATCATCATAACATCGCTTGTAATCTGAATCCGAATTTTATTTCTTTCAATCTGCATTTTCTAATGGAAAAATTGTATTTAAAATGGATTTTTTTACGCAGCTGTATAATTTGATTGTGCAACCACTTGAGTTACCTAATGCATAGGTCCTTCACAACACGTGCTCTTTTAATTGCCTGTTTTTCTCTTCTGGACCGGTGAAAACACAGCATAAGAAGGAGGTCCAATTCATTCATGTTGTTGTATTATGCTCAATGAATTGCTTGTTCAATCCATTTTGCTACGGGATGCCATTTCAGCACTGAAATTGCTTGGCATTCGTGCAAGGTGCACTTACAAGGTCTCCTTTTGCATGTTTACGTAACAACTGTGCATGTTACATACGTGCTTACCAATAAAAACCATGGGGATAGCTAATAGCTACACCACCGTCTTGACCTTGGCTCCTAAGTATAATAGCGGGTTTTAGATAATCGAGTTAGAGCTAATGCCAAAATAACGTTCCCGGCCGTTTACATCCATTCCCTCAAAATGAATGAGAAAGTTGAGTGGAATGAATTCCACGTTGGTTCATCCATCTTCTCATCTTGACCTTAATCGGAGAAGATATGCCAGAAAGGTCTCCCTATACGATAATATGCTTTGTTTATTTTTCATCTCGTTTACATCCCGTGGAGCATAATTGACTAAAAAGACTCTTTCTATACCTTATAGTTCATGAAGGGTGTATTTCAAATTGATGTAATTTGCAGCAAATAGATATCTCTATAACCCTCATTGCCAGAATTACTAAGGACTCAAACCTTTTAAAAATGAATGTTTCTCAGCATGAATATTTTACTGGAAATGGAATTTAAAAGAACAATGAGATTTGTGATTTTTCGTGCTGGTATATACAATGCAAATCATTAGTTTGGAGAATGCATTTTATCCAAGGAAGCTTGAGTTTGCTTCCAGCGTATTTCGTGGAACTTTTATCATGGATATGTTACGTAATGCAATATCGGAAGCGTGGTGCTTTGACACATGCATGCATTTCAATTTTTGTGGAAGAATACATCCATAAAGTAACGCTTTACTCAACAAATTATGCGTCATTTATACTAAGCCTTCGTCTAAATGAATTAAATTCTGGAAACACCGAAATGCATTGTTGATACAAAATCATGTATATAAAAATACAAGATTTTAGTTGAAAAAACAAACAGGTGGGTTAATGCCAGAATAGGTAGCTAACTACGCATTTCGAGATCTTTAAGAGCAAACAAGGACAATCTTTCATAAGAAATGACACAATCGCTCAAACCTTACTCAATTAATGTATTCTCTTATTCAAAACAAAAGCATTTGTAACCATCGATTTCACAAATGGAAAGTGTGATGCGTTATGTTAAACAATAGTAACGCCATATCATCTCCATCAAGCGAGCTTCTTCAATACTGTTATTTACTCTCTGTATCAAAAGTTTACTAAATACCGTAGTTTGTTACCTACACTCAGCCGCCATCTTGAAAACTGCCTTGCCCGTTTGAAACCGTTACAACTGCCATCAACCATGAGCCCAAGCATACCGACCCTGAGCTTGGTAAGTTTTTGCATTGGGTTTCTCACTAAATTTTAAAGCTTGAGACTGATTCTGACATATTTTTTTCTATTTAATTGTTGTTTTGCAGACCTTTCATCGGATTAACAACCGCCTTAAGAAACTGAAGGACCGCCTGACGTCTAAAAGTTTTAGGCAAGCTGCTCCTTACCTAGGTTACAATAACGCTGGCTTTTCCACAACCAACACTGAAGCCCAAGTGGACACAGCTTATGTGGAACAGAAGGAAGCTATTCCATTCAGCCGTCCACCGCCTGCCACCCCAACCAAAGAGAAATACATAACAGTAGGTACCTACTACAAATTGGAATGAAGCTGCCTCCTCGCATTAGCGATCGATCTGTCTGACGCCTATCTACCTAACATTTGAAATGTTACTGGTGCAATTTTGAGAAATAAATATTTAAAAAAGAATTATGCCCGTTGTAACGACCTTGTCCGTCATTCCAATCACGGTACAATACCTATATGCTCAGAAATATCTGCAATGAAGCCCATACTATTCATGAAAATTCCAAACACCTAACTCGCTACTGCAGCCTGGAGTGGAAATGGAAAATGAGCCACTTGTGGAATTTGACCAAAGTCTTGACTATTATGCATATACCCATGTAAGTATCTACTTCGATTTCAACAGGCAAGTGGCTGCAGCGCTGAAGAACCATGTTTTCGTACATTCACCTGCCTTTCATATTCAAAGTGAGTGGTAGATATCCCAAGAAACCCTGCTGTAGACCTGAAAACCTCAAAAATATCACTCTAAATGTAGATAACTTACGTCTTTTCCTTGGTACCAGCCTTCTTCAAGGAACGATAGCTAGCTGTCCTTTTCATGACGAACAAGTCGACCGGGGTGGAAGGAGAGTAGCTTTCTGTCTTTCTTGCAAACTAATGTATATTTTCTTTTTTTTAACACGATTTTCCTTTTTTTAAAGTACGAAGTTCTAGTCTCAGGTAAAACTTGAGCTTGACTATAATCAAATCTTCCAAGTAATTGTTAAAATGTTAAAATTCAAAAAAAAAAATTTAGACCTTGAAAGGCGGTGAAAATCAAAGAAAAATATTCTTTTGTTTGAAAAAAAAAAACTCAATAGAAAGGAAGGACGGTGCTGTTTGAGCACAAACAAAAATTTTACATTTCTAACAACTGAAGGTTTTTGGAAATTCACTTGGAAGGTTTTGTAGCCAAGACTTTTCTCCTCTGCTGCTCTGAGACGACAAGTAGAAAATATGAATTGAAATCTTTTTATAAGATGACTGATTGATCTGGAGAGATACTCCACCGTTGTCTCTTTTTCATTTTGCATGGCTTGGCATTCACATTGCTACAAAAGATTTGCAATTGACAAAACATGAAGAAGTAAGTTGATTAAAAATGCTTGCAATCTAACTGGATGATAATCAACACGTTGACAACACAAGGAAAATAATTCAGCACGCCTTCCAGATTCCCACTATAACAATCAGGAAGCACTCCTCCAGCCAAATAAATACAATGCATCATCCTATGTACATACAATGCCACCGTATTGCACAAATTCATACTTACGTGAATTCCCGTTAGAATGATACGGATACTAACGCAGCATTGTGACGTGAGTTGTGATAAACATGTGAATAACAAAGATTTCATTTTTATTCTCTATACTACTTTTAGCCTTGCTTTAAAACGGGAGGCTGGCAATTGGGCATGACACAAATGCATGGAGTTTTTGGTTATGATGAATCTCAGAATGACATGGACCATTTTTTAAGCATGTGTACATACTCCTTGTACTTGTTTCTTTCATGCATTTCGATTAACCTGAGCCACATCTTTGGCATAAACTTCCACTCCAACTGGAAACAATAATGATGATGTTCTGTTGTTTAAAGTTGGTATGTTGTAGCTATAGCTGGTAGCAGTCACGTTGGAAGGAGATGGACATAAACGTGGGTAAATATGCCCTGCAATATAAATGAATTACTATTGTTCGTAGCTCAAAGACATAATCCGCAACAAGTGCATACAAGCAGGAAAGGTGATTAATTGTAAACTTGAGCCACAAAACGTTTACATCCATTGTTTTTTAGTAAACATACTCTACACAAGATAAACATGTCGACTAAATGGATTATAAATGAGGTGGATTCTCTCAAAAGTCCAGCATATCCATCCACTTGTAAACCAGAACGAAAAAGGTCTGCTAGAATTCGGGTAAACATAGCGATCAAGAGAAGTTCAAGGCTGAGCCCGAAAGGCTCTCATGCTGGAGCTTACAAACGTATAAAATTCACAGAAAACTTTGGCAACAAAGGAAGGAAGGAGCCATGTGAATTTTTAATAACTAGATTCTTCATAAAACCGTCTCATGTACACAATATGTATGCATGTATATGAGATACTAAAGACCTTGCAGCCTTTCTGCGTCCATTGTAAACAAAAAATTCAGCTATTTTTCTAAAGGCACATCCTATTTCAGTAATATAAAAGAGGGGCGATAGGAAAGCTTTTATTTTAATGAACCTTCATGTACTGCAACGTGTGTGTGGATGTTTTACAACTTATTTTTCTGCAAACCAAACTTTATTCCATATATTGAAACTCGTCGTCATATAAAATGAATGCTAGGCTGTACATATTCCTCTATCCGCCCCTATTTACGATTTTCATAAAAGTGGAAGCTTTTTACGCTAGTTTCATTTGATTTTATTATGCAGTTTATTTGAAAACGGTAGAATTTTTCAGTCTTGTATTGTAATTAATGTCTAATGACTGTTAATTACTTATGAGCTTGTTAAACACGCACTAAAACGGAAAAAGCAGGACTACCCATTGCTTCATCATATCGTGTCGGATGTAATTTCCTTATTTCTTCCTTCCTAAAAATGATCATAAACTTTTCATGGCTGCCGGATTTTCAGAGAAAAATAATTTAGGAATCAAACTGGTTTGCTATACCCGTGAGCAAAATTTACATCCAAAATAGATGAAAGGATGGAAAATGGAATGAAAACGTAATAACGTTGACTCAACTCAAGTCAGCCTCCATTCAATTTCAACTTCAGCTCAAACCATACAAGCCTTCGCCTTCCTTTCCCATTCGTTGGATATGTGGTACGGAGGTTTGCAATTTTCATTACGAATTCATTGGCAAATGTTTGGCTGGAAGGGTAAAATTTATTTCCCTTTTTTCGGCATTTCCTTTCGCTAACCTTGAAACATTTCCTGTCTCATTGTCCTCTTAAATACAATTTTTAGCATTCCCTTTTTTTCAGCAGCACGACGAGACAAGGAGGCGATTTGTTTGGATTAAATAGAACAAAAAAGTACAAACTTTTTTTAAAGCAAATGATTGTTCTAGGCTAAAGAAACCCTTTCGGAAAGAGCCGACAACTGATAACCTGCAAGTGCTTCATCATCCATTGCGTAAACCGGCAGCAAACTCACTAAGCTTGCCATTCACCCTATAAATTTCTTATCATCAAGCCATTATTCTTTTTTTTATCGTGCTCCATCAATTCTACATTCTTGAGACACATGAGACGTACTAAACTATGTACGTATGCATCGTTGTGCCATATTAATAAAGGCTCACGTAAATTTAGCGTGTTCCTCTATGAAATATAAATTTTGATTGAATCAACGAACCTGAAGTTTAGCTTTAGTATTACTTTTTGATAACAAGTGTATAATTGCTGGTTGACTCTCGCCATTATTTCCCGTGACATTCCCCTATTAATTTTATGTTCGAGCTGCTCACACTCTCAAGCCCACGCTGATCCATTCTAAGGTGAGGAAAATGAGCTGCTTTCACATTTCGACTCTGACATTGAATCCTCAAAATGATGACGACAAAAAGGGAAATAACCGACTATCACGATTCAATAAATGTTTAACCAGGCAGGGAATGAACGTAGCGTGAGCCATGCGATGGAATTATGTGGCTGGAGTTGAAAAGCTATTGGTCTTTCTGATGATTTTGATCGTTTTAATCCCTTGCTCTTTCCCTACATTTATATTTATAGTAGAGAGTTTTCACCTAATATTTATTAATGCTGACTATATTATCAGATTGTAACTTTTCATTTGGCATTTGAGACAACAGTCTGTCCGCTGAATGAAACAGAATAATGCGTAATGACAGACATAATATGTCAATAGGTCTGTTATTGACTGAACAAACTGAAATTCGAGAAGCCGTCTAATGGAACTCAGAGCAGAGCACAATATATAATAATTAAGATTTATGGGGCAATGGTTCAAGTCTTATCTTTCCATGTTCCATGTCGTATCATAAGTGTATTTACTGACGTCGGAATTTTTTTCCCAGATGTATATAATGGGTGGATTTTAATACAAGTACAAAATATTCTCAGGCTTGTCTCATACCTTGTCTCCTGAACCAGTGAACCAGACTCCCTCATAAAAATGAGTTCACGGTCGTGCATGAAATTAGAAATGTCAAATTTTTCTTTTTCACATAAATTTCAACCAATTTACCAATATAAAAGCAGCAACCAATTGCTCCTACACTTTTTCCAATCATCAACTACAATACTGAACAAAATATGGTCACTCAATTGGCCCTTTCTACGCAAATGCCAATCTTGAGTTCTGGAGACAAAAGTAATATGACGCAAGCATTACAAGGGGATACTTTTGTTATATCAGATTTCAATTATTCATGGCATTATTATGCACGGCAAAGGAGAGCCATAATCTTATTTCAGGAATAGCACAGCTATTTGCATATTATTCTACTTACCGAGTACCGAGCGGGTTTCACTCTCAATTGTGTGCAATCAGCATTCCTATGAGAAAAGTAGTTGGTTGTTATGTTATATCCATAAATGCTAGTTACGCGCATATAATATGCTCAAATACGTGTTTATCCAACTCCAACCTGTTTCCAGTTGGGGAAAGCGGAAACGTTCTAAGAAAGCTGCCATACATTTATTCACATTCCTATTCATGTATTATCATTTAAACAACGTCATGTTTTGATCCAGCATATCACCACTTTTATTCTCCGTAATGTTACGGTATATATCTTTATATGCTACTGATACGTATCAAGGGAGCGCGACGTTATTCTTGGAATATATGTACGCCTGTATGACCTATATTATTAAGTTAGACGGGAGAATAAAAAAACTTTCCATTCATTCAATCCACTAACCCCTTTTTTCCACCTGCGTATATATTTTTTTCTTCTTCTCCACTTTCCTGTCTATTTCCTCCTTTCTCTCACGTTGTAAATTTATGATTAAAATCAGAGGTGTTGTGGAGACTACAGAAAAGGGGTAGCTTGCCCGTTGTGTAAGACATGAGCAATAATAATTGCAACTTCCCATGCCATCCATTTTAAAACAAATGACTGAACATAACAGTTTATTACAGACGGTGTAATGTTGTCCTGCTCCCGAGCAAGAGGGATAATGCAATATTTTAGCCCGTTGCTCATTCCGTTGAAATACTGATGGGTGTAATAAAAGAGCGTTCCACTCTGTTTTGTTATAACTGTGAACACTTCATTCTAATTCCGTTTCAGTTCCGACTACAACCCTGCCCACTGCTTTGTCTGATTGTGAGAAGAACAAAAAGAAAAGAAAAAAATATATATAGAAAAATATTCCTCAAGTGTGTAGTTGTAGGCAGTTGCTTACATGTAGGATTCTTCTCATGTACTAAACCTTTTAAATTGTCAGTTTGGGAGAGGGAATAAAAAAAACTCCAATATATTTGTAACTGCGAGCCTTTTTCCTTCATCCGTGTATTTAATAAAGGGAAAAGAATGGGATCGATTTAACTTGGTGCGTTTTCACTTTCTCGACTAAGTAGTTTATCAGACATCAGCATTATTTTACGTTTAGTTTTTCTTTAAAGTATGAAAAACAAGGTCAGTTTTACCGGTCCGTGCTGTACTAAACCAAATGTGTCTGGAAAGCAACTGCGGTTTGGTTGACCATCATCATCGGTTGTGGTTCTTACATAACAAGCATGTGAATCTGTGGACATACCCAGATTTTTTCCTGGTAACACAAAACATACCTTTTTTTGCCTTATTAGCTATGTGCATGTATTTAGCAAGTGGACACTTTTTTTATCCCATTTCCCCCGTCAGCCGTCTACTGAACTCTGGGCCCATAATGAGAGAAAGCTACTGTGTTTTTTGTGTGAGTGGAGGTCAATAAAGGCCTTCATACACACAAATAACAGCACAACTCCCCTCCTGCTGTTGCAGTAGTCAGTGAGCAAATAAAATATAGAGCTATTACTTATGTACTCTGTCGTAAAAGGAAATCAGCGTGTACAATGAACATGCGGGTAGTATTCGAACCATATACTTTTTTTCTTCCGGTTGCTCAACTATTATAATGTATGTAGCTAGTTTCAATGTAGGATTTGTTTGACTAGCAGTATTATCTAGGGATGCTGCTGTCCTAGGGTTTTTGTGCTGCTGCAGCATTTTGGAATGTAGTGATGTACATACATTTTTTATCCACTTTGTGCTTCCTTACTTACTTGCTCCAAGTCTGACAGGAGGGGAAAGAGGTGTACTGCAAACTGCAACAGTGGAGCTGCTGCTGGCTGAGCTGATTGTGAGAGTATAGCACTCTCTTCCCCTCTCTCTCCGTGTTCGTTGAGGAAGGAAGGGAAAGTGAGGTTTAATGATTTTTTTCTTCTCTCTCACCAGCTCTTTCTCCATCTATTCCAATCCAACCACCAGCAAGCCGAAGTGAAGGCAAGCAAGTAGCCGAAGGGATCGTTTCAAATACATTGTAGTCTCAGAATACATTGTGCCATGTATGGCTTCGTCTTTGCTCATCTTCATCGTCATCATCATCATCATCACCGTCGTGGTGGTGATCGTCAATACTGTTTTCAGAAAAGTGAGTACAATACAGGAGGACGGTTGTTATGAGGAGCAGGAGTCGCAGCATCATTTTGGAATCAGCAGAGCCAAAAGTTTGACTGGCGTGTTTACACTGATTGCAATACTCTCATTGAAGAGCTTTTATACTTTCTCCCTTTTGCCTGCTTACTTTCTCTCGCTCTCTGGGCTTCCTTGTCCTTCATATGATACAAGTCCTTTGTGGGAGAACAAACAACATTTTATCTGGTGCAGACGAGTGATTTCATTCCCTTTTTAAATAAAAAAATCTACTTTTGCAGAGCCGGAGAACCGTGAACTTGCAAAAAAGAGATAAGCTAGCGTACGGTTGCATTGGCAACAGTGGCACACACAATTTTAAGCTTTTTGATAAGCTCCAACAATATTTACAACCTTATCGGAGATAAAACCATGGAATGACTGTGAGATCAAAGAGGATTAGCAAAGTGCTCCTTTGTAGTTGTTTGCCAATAATGCCAAACCAACGCATCTTGGGTTACTTGCGTACATCAACCAAATTCTGACTCAGCTCGTGTGTTTTGTTATGATTGTGCCACCTTAAATTTCACAACTTCTTGGAATCCTCATGTTTGCCACTTTCAGTTGGTAATGGCATCAACAAGGTCGGTCGTTTCCCTTGGCTGTGGTGCTCACGTTTGTTGTACCAAAGGATTTTTGCTCATTGCAAGGAGTTTCTATTATCAACACACATCAAATTCCACACAACTTGAAGTGTTTATTAGCTTTGTCTAAATCAATCAAAATTCCTGGGAGAGCTGCTCTTGCTCACATGCTGCTCAAGCGGAGAGTTGTTTGCGTTTTTCGGGTGAACAAGCTTTCACCTTTGAAAGGAAACATAAAAGAGTCACTTAAATTATAATCTGCTTATGCGAGAGTGCGTCAAAAGTGTGTAACAATATTCAAGTAAATAAGCTTTCAACTTGTAATCTAATATTAATAAGCGCTACTCTATAATGGGATGAATATTGGACCAATATTCTCCAAGGGTTGTCAGAACAAAATAAAATACGGCAAGTGAGTCAATTTCAGGAAAGTGTATTATAATAATCCCAAGTATCAATATCCGTATCAAGTATCGAGACCACCAATGACATTCTCCAAATTTGTATTTAATTTTCTTTTTCAGTGATCCTATTACTAATCTCTTGTGTTTTTCTGAGAAAATTGAATGAAAGCTAGAGTGCAAAGGTGGAAAGATGGAAACAGTAGAAAAATTCAATACCTGACAGTTTGTGCGATACTTTTATTTCTCTCTCACTTTTTCTGCCCTTGATTTGTTTACTTTGCGTGTATGTGTCATGTGTGTGGGATAGTGGAATTTGAGTAGAACTCCAGCTGCTTTCTAGTCTTTAACGCTTGCCTGCTGCTTCTATCGATCAAATCTAATAAAAAGCTCTTTCTCCCCTTCACCACAACAATGAACGAGTTCCCTCAGACGAGAAAGTCAAAGAAGGGAAACGAAACGGATTTATAGGTGATGCCCATAGACCCAACAAATATTTAGGAGATGAAAAGCCACATGAAAGGGAGTCGGAAAGGAATTTAATTTCCCAAAAAGAGCTGAAAGTAAAACCGGATTTTGTTTCACGACTCATTCCCTTGTTGTTTGTTCAATGGGTGCAAAAGTATATTGATTACTTTTTACTATGAGATGGTGTGCTAGTAATTGCATTTGTCGATTCCTCCATCGACACACGCCAGCTCTGACAGTGGCCTTACTGTTCATTCTTTGTGCCAATCAAGTGATACACTACAGCAGCAGTAGGAACAACAAAACCTCTCCTGTTTGCTACCAAATTGTGTCCCCATTTGCTGGCTCACCGGTGGCACTTCAACAGCAGCAGCATAATCAACAGCAAAATCAACATTTGCATCTTCATCATCAACTCCTTCACAGAAACTTGAATGGGAGTGTGTATAACGGAAGCTTTGTAAACTACTACAACTACGTCCCACCCGATATACCGTGGGGACAGGCGAGATATGACAATCGGAGAGTGGTAATGAAATGAAACGATGAGATGCTTTTGTAAACTTTTTAATACTGTTTATTTTTAAACTGCGATATGGCATATATTACAGAAAAGTAGATTTTGGAAATAGACAGTTGGCAAATTTTATTTTTCGGAAAATATGCAAACAAAGATCTCACAACGTGTAAAAACGGAATATATGATAAATGCATGCATGCATACAATACGTCAAAGAAAATAATTAAAGCTTGTCCGTTTCATCTTTCATAAATAAACACATGCTCCATTCCATTTCTTGGCATCAAGCAGCTTAGTGAGGAAACTGGTGTAAGCCAAGAATTGCCTACGGACACCAACACCACTGCGGAAGTGAGGAAAGTCCCAAACGAACAAGACTTATTATAGCAGAGCTACGTAAATTAAGTAAGGCAGACAGCGGAGAAACAGGAAACGTTGATTCTACCTCGGAGGGGTATTAGCTTTAAGACGAGGGGGTGGAAACGGAAGGGAGGGGCTTCTTTTCCGAGAATGGAAGAACTAGTTCAACTCTAGACATATTTTGTCTCAGGCTCAGCATCCTGCTTAACACTGTTATCATCCCTGTCGTCATCGAAGCTTTCATCACCAAGCTTGCTTCATCCTTCACTTCCGCAATGGTACTGACTTCCGTAGGCAATTTCCTCCGCTTAGCTCTATCAAGGTTGAACTTGGGAATGGAATGATGGGATATTAAAATTTACATTTTAATGGGGAAAATAAACTTTCTCTATGGTTGGTGGCACAACCAACAATTCAGCAAATGTGCTGCATGTAGTTTCAGAATGAGCTTGAGTTCAAACAAAATCTAATATCTAACACGGAATCAATGTGTAATGCACCGTGTAATGCTTTTTGTAAACAATGGAAACGACAATTTTCCATTAAAACGTCCTATACACCCATTCCACTCACAGTGTGTTTACAAAATTAAATTATTTGATGTGTAAACAAATAGAGTTTCTGTGTGAAATTTACAGCAAAGTAGAACGTGAATTTAGGAAATTACCTCCAAGATTCGGCTTAAAACGAGGTAGGTATTCTGCATAGCTGTGACTTTTAGAAATGTTTTAATGCGTCATGTCGCAAAAATCGGAGCAGGTATGCAAATATTCGGGTTTCGGGGTATTTTTGATGGGAAAATAATTTGAAGCATTCACTTACTCCAAAAAATGGTGATGGCATGTACATTAACTACTCCTCCTTCAATCGTTACATGTAAAAAAATTTCAAAAACGATCACGTGATTGTTTTTTAAAAAAAATTCATCTAAGCATGGCATTCAAGCATTTCCAAAAGTCTATGTAGAATAACTATCTGATTTTGTCTTGTTTGTCAAACCGCGTCCATCCCCTTAACTCACAGAGTGTATTGATACAACTTGTTAATTTAGTTTACCCTAGTCTCTAGAGTGTAATTCAAATAACTACAAATAGGTAGATAGAGTTTGGCTACGCTACTGAACGCTAATAAGACGGTTGCATGGAATAAAAGATGAAGCGTAGATGAAGCTAATGGTAGCAAGCTGCTGAGCACTTTTCCATCAGCCAAATGGGCTCATTTTCACCTTCCCGTGGTATAAAAGCAATGAAGGCAGTTTACGATGCGAACGTTGCTAAGCCCACATATCACGAAAGGCAATAAAAGCGAGCCCGTCACTTATTTGTCAAGCAAGGCAAGGCAGCCAAACTGTTTCAGTCAACACAACAGCCCGCTCGTTATTATGGGCATTTCCGTATCAATGCATTTATTATTCGTTCCATGCGTTTGTGGAAAAACTCTGCCTGACATGAATAACTAGATTGGATTACATGATGTATTTATTTTGCGGGCAGAGAGAACGCACCGTCAGTCAGGAGTGAGATGAAAGGCGTAATAACAGTAGCATTTAATATGTTTACAAATTGAGCAAACAACACTATGGATTTCATTCATTTCCCGGAAACAACCAACATATTAGATTACAATTATTTAGGTCTTGTGTGCCAAACCCGAAATAACACCGCACGCCACTTTTCCAAATCAAAGAAAATGAGTTTCTTTATTTGTTCCGGGTCGCGGTCACTCAATCAATCATGTTGGCCGCTATTGTTTCTTCTGCATGATGCAAAGATTTCGAGCGTGATAAAATAAAAAGAACAGTCAATTCAATGCTTTCGTTGCATATACTTTGTCTGACCTATCAGAACAGGAGCGTACTAGAGTCTTTGAGAATAGAAACGTCAAATTTGCATTTATTTCCCCTAATTCATGTGTGACCTGAGCTGTGATACGAATGTGCATTCCAAAACAACAAATAATGTAGTTCACATACTTAATAAATAAAGGAGAGCAGGCAGCACAGCGCAAAAACCTTTTTATTGTGTAGGACGAAACGAAAGCAACTTAAGGAAAAATGTCCTTTTTCGTGTTTACGTAACATTTAAAGTTGACACATGTAGGAACACCGGTGAAGTAAAAGGAGAGGGATGACTACACATGTTCTATTTCAGCACAAGTTTTTGCATCCTCTTTGAGGTGTACAAGAAATTATATCAATTTAATAAATCATTGATGGTCAAACGTGATCGCACACAGTTGACTTTGCCGTGATTAGTGTTCTACCACAACTCTAACTGTGTGCCCCTCTATATTAGGCAAACGCCGTAATTTGATTCTAATACTTTTTTTCTCCGCCTAACTGAAACAAAACACTTTTTGACCTTTCCATTGCTCCTCGTGTTGAGAGACAAGATGGGAAATGGGGAGCAAGCTCAACTGATTGGCTTTGATTTCTCTAAAAAGACAATGTAATGGTTTCTCGTTATCTCCGCCATTTCATCAAAGAATACGATTACAATTGTCGTCGTCATCATCATCATAATTATCGACTACTCATCAAAAACATTAGGGATGATTACACTTGTCCAAAAGTAGCAGTTGTGGGGTGAAAAATGTTGTTAAAATTTTGCAAACCAAGCAGGCTACTTAGTTTAGCTAATGTTGCTCCTCCCATTTGACTACCGATATTATTTTCCCCTTTTGTGCATTTCCTTTTTCTACCTGGTGGGCTGTCAGCTGTATCCTTGCTCATAACTTTTACGTGGTTTGAATTCAATATTGGAGCTACATGATTCTCATGTCATTGACAGGGCGCACAAGTAACATTATTGTATTACAAGTGCAACGTTAGCAACTCCAAATAGGAGTGTGTTGGACTTGGCTCTGTGCACTCCATCATTTTTTTTGTAAAACAAAAATCTGACTTATTTATTTTCTCAACTTGAGAAAAGCGGATTAATATTGAGCATTTTTCCTTAAATATTTCATGATGAGGATGATAATGGTGATCGTTTAATTTTCAGCTCAAAATTTATGAATGGGTATGGCCGAGCCAGTTGTGGGAGGACCTGATGGACAGGTTTGACGTTTGCCTTGCAACACAGGTATAAAAAAGCATAGCATATATTTGACTTGCTTGTTGCTCTGTATCAGCATCATCATCATGACCATCATATCAATGCAAAAGTTTATGGAGTGTACAAAAATACAAACTTTTATAGATATATATTCATTTTCACCTTTGATATTTTCTCTCAACCATTTCTAAAAGGAGATGGAGCCCACTATTTTGCATCTTTCCCATTAAATGTTGAGTCTTCCATTTTTTATTCGTATTATACCATTTTATTGGCTATTTTTCAAATGCAAAGTATGAAAACGTGACTATTTTCGTAATTTCTTTTTTTTCTCTTGTTTGCGCATATAAAAGTGTGTAGGGGAGAGCCTGTGATGGTGATGATGATTGATGAATAGTTGGAAAAAATGGATGGTTTGCTTTTGTAATATAAATTTATCACTTTTTTCTCTCTTCTCTCGCTACTTTTGCAGGGTTCAATAGATCGAATTTCTTCAATTGGCGAAGTGTCAGAGAAATGGCTGGGCCCCATTTCTCTTGCCGTCTACGTCGCCAACAACGATGAACTGACCGTTCTCCATTTGTTCATTGCGTATATGAGGAAATGTAGCGCCTTGTTTAATCAGACTGTCTCCATTCACTTGGCTGTGCCACTTGGGTTCAGCTCACCCAACGCCAGCTCATCATCATCAGCGTCATCCTTTGACTTTAGTGCTTATGATGAGTTCCCATGTGGTCAGCCGCATCAGTTCATCGCGTACACGATAAAAAACGTGCTGCCTGATGGGTCGACAAAAGTGGATTGTATCCACAAAATCACATGAGGAACATTGCGAGAAAAGTGAGATTCATGTCTACTATTATGTCATATTTATCTCTATGGTCACTCGCCCACTTGGTTACTTATGTTTTATTTTTGTAAATGCTCCTCATTCTGATATAATAATCAAATTAAGCCCGAGAGAGAAAAAACGGGCTCACATTATATTATTATGATTCCATTTGCAGACTTGTGGTACCGCCTGGGTGTTCATGACAGATGTTGACATCATTCCGAGGCCAAACTCATCTTTCCTCCTGCAGGAATTTTATGAAACGCCAGAGGCGAAATGCACAAAGTATGTATACCTAAACTTTTATTTTAAAATTGCACCATTATCCTCCGATACCTGTTACACAATGTACAAGTATCATTTCAAGAATGATACTTGTGACAAAAAATAGTTTCATTTGGGCAGGACAAGGAAAAATAGATATATCTTGTAAAACCCATATTTTTACAAGGTACATTTTTATGTTTGACATGCACTAAATCCATACCATTATCTTAATGGTGATCTCTCCATTTTTTTACTCTCGTTTTATTTAATACAAACATGTAACATGGGATCATCAACAGTACTAAAGTTGAGAAATTATTGACAGAGAAAAAAACGGTATAAAATTTTCTATTTGGAAACAAAGATGCGCGTTTGTGATACCGGTGTTCGAGTTGGAGAAATCGGTGCCCTACCCAGAGACGAAAAAGCAGCTGATTAAATATGCAAATAGGGGCTTGGCTCGACAATTCCATCTCAAGATATACCGATATGGGCATTGGGCTACTAATTATTCATTGTACGTAATGAGAAAAAAACTTGAGTATATTATATGCACGTTGCTTTGTGTTCTCTGTACTTGCTTTGCTGATCTTATTTTTCAAAGTGGCTTTCTTATTTATATGAAAACCTGTAGATTTTTTTGGGATGAAAGAAAAAGCTTTTTGAGCTTTTGTAGAGTTCTCCAACATTTGTATTTTCTGAGGTAAAAATACGACATGGAACCTAATCCTCGTGTTGCCGTGTGTTCTCTCCTCCGCCTATTCTAAGAACTGATTATTTATTTTAGGGAATTACTACATGATGCCATCATAAATAAATGGGTTTCACATCCTTTAAAATTGCTTTCAAGCTGTAAACATAAACAATGCGATGATGCTGTACAAAATGTGTTGAAGTTGGTGACATATTTCAAAAACGCAATATTAAAAACATATTCACAGCCAAGATTCAGGAAACCGCAGAGGAGCTCAGTTGAGCCTTTGTGTACATCACTTTTTCTGAAGTTGCCAAAGAACCGGAAATTTGAGCCTCGCTGAGATGAATGAAAATTGCATGAAACCAACAAACACGATACTACTATCTGCCTTTGATGATGATGCTTGTTCGCTTGCTGACACAAACTAGTTAATAGCTTAAATAATATAATTCTCACAAGCACAGTCAGCCGATGAGTGATGTTGCAACAGTGCCGCAGACTTATTGCTCATCACTCATAACCACTTTGCTTTACTGTGCCATCAGCCCAGCATCATCGACACCACCAATACCACAGAGCCTAGTCTTTAGCAGACAATTCATTCAAAATTAACACATCAATTTGGTTTTTGAATCTATCTCTCTCTTTATATGATTTTATATTTGTGTTGGTGTTTTGTTGCTTAGATGATGAAAAGGAGCTTAAAACTTGCAACCATTGATTTTGAAAAGAAACCTTGCTGCTATCCCATTTTTTTACATAACTAATTTGAAACGAAGTGTGCCTTTGTTTGAGATCATTTCCTACAATATTGTATTCTTCCTGTCTGTGCGGAAATTGCAAATGAAAAAAGTGTGGCCAAGCCACATGATGGGATTTACTTGTCTCATTATTATGTGGAAAATGACCGCTTGTTGTGATCTATTAGCCATGCTTTCTAAAATATATATTAATATACTATTGCAATCATTTTTAAAATACAACGCTCGGGTTTATGTCTATCACTGTAATTTTGCCTTTTCGTATTATATTGGAATTCGTTGGAACTAAAGGGTGGTGCAGTGTACACACGCATGTAGATTTATGTCAGTTTGCATGCATCTTTCCCTTTGTTTATATTTTATGGCTGTCTCGTTTACAAAATTTTGGCTGTATTTTCTGCTTGATTGTTGTCAAATGATCGTAAACAATATTGGGACTACAGCATCTCCATGTGAATATATTTGTTTAGATGGATAACATCAAACCTGGACGAAGAGCCTGTTAAGGTTTCACATAGCGTAGGCGGTCGAATGAATCACTACGAACCATTCTACATCAGCTCTGATGAGATTCCAGGACACGAAGAAAGATTTGTTGGATACGGTTTCACGAGAAGTTCCCAAGTAAGTTTTTTTTTCAAACTGTATTGCTTCAAATTGATGAATATCTGCATTTCTTGCAATAAATACACAAAGGTGAGTTAACAGGAGAGTTTAGGTACACAACTCATGCAAATTACAAGTACGATGAGTGAGTGAGAGGTTTAAAACGGCATTGCATCAAAAAGTCTTTACATTTCATCTATTTATTTCAACAACCAACCAACCATCTTGTGCATAAGTACATAAATTAAAAATGCAATAGGCAATGGGGAGTAATTTCATGCCGATTTTAAGAGAAGAAAAATTTGAGCTAACAATGGGAACCATTACGAATTCAAAGTGACGGGGTGCATACATGCTATTCAATCTGCAATTATTGACTAAACGCTTTGTAAGGTACAACATACAAGCAAGGAGCAGCAGTCTTTAGTCGTTACCACTTGAGCTTTGAGTTAATAGGCTAAAAGTATTTTTTTCTTGTGAATGATGAAAGTTGAGCCTTTGCACAATTACACAGTGTGTTAGTTTGACACGGCTCCCCCACCTTTCTTTGATTGAATATTTGTCGTAACGTCAGCAACGTTTAACACTTTTGAAGAGTGACATGAATTCGGGATGGAAAAAAAGTAATTGCAAAAAAAACTCAAATCCAACCAAGAGTAATAATGAGATAAATGAGAGAATAATATGAATACACACAAACCATAAATTATAATTGATGATGAATGATGGCCAATAATAATGCAATGCTGCTAATTTGCTCAGTTGCTAAGTAACTCTAAGGGCATCATGATGGGTTGGGTTGAAGCTGACGGAATGCAGGATGACCATGAATGTGATGCATTTGCGAGGAGAAAGTGATAACTATATTATGCAATAAAGGGAGTAGGTACACCTTTTGCGTGCTAGTCACATACCAACAAACTCTTGTTTGAATTGTTGTCTAAGGTCACTTTATACAAAAATTGTTAGTCTCTTTTACTTTTGCATGTGCATTCAAAAATTCAAATTAATTTTAAATTGAGTTAAAACTAAAGTTAAATTAAAGTTGGATAAACGTCATTGCTCACGAACCTAGGAGATAAGAAACAATTGATGCACTGCATTTCTCATCAGCATAACACTAAAAAACTGTAAGAGGTAAAAAATAATGCAAATGTGAACCACTCGTTGCATTCTGATTTCAGGTGCATTTCATGTTATTTATTTTGTACTTTTAAGGGCCACTAATCTATTCAAAGAGCTTATGATGAGATTTGCTTATTAAAACTAGGTTTGGTTAGGTTTGGTTTGGTTATAAATCTGGAAAACGTGTACATGGAATGTTAGCAGAACAATTTCGTTATAATTTTTGTATCAAGTGCGACACCAAAGCCTGTCTTAGGTAATTTTTCTGGCTTTAAAATTATTTAACACAGTTATTATGCAACGTTATTTGTTAGGTACTGGAGGCAAGAATATCTGGCTGGAAGTTTTTTGTTCTCACCCCCATCTTCGCAATCCACTGGGGACTCCAAACTCCACAAACAATTCGGTCTGCTCCACTGCCCATTCCGCTGCAGGTGCTAAAAATCAAACAGAAGGACTTTGCTCACGGTGCCAATTCTCGACGATTGCAAAACTCAAGAAACCACGTTATTTATACGGACTTTGTTTCAGAGGTGAGTGCAAAAAATAATGGAATGAGTTGTGAATAAATCAACGACAACCGTTGCCTCTAAAAGGAGAGCATGGAACTAATGAAATGTCCTTTTTGATTTTTCATGATTTATTTCCTCAAACAACCATCATCATCATCATGATCATCATCAGCTTGTTGCCAGGTACAATATTTCAATGTCGCGAAAAAAGAACCAGAGACGATTCCCACCGGCAAGGATAAACCGAATCTGATTCGGATCAAGACATTTTTTTCTGAAGGAGCAAACTAGGTACACATAGATGATGATGCAATGACGCCCAGCCAGCGTAGCAGTACAATGCACATCACACCTCAATCTAGTCAACCAATATGAGACTACGCAATGAAGCAAAACAAGCACACCAAAACTCGACACACGACACGTTTACCAAGAAGTCTGAAAAGTAAACTTGGTTTTGTTAAATAAAAAAATGAATGAAAAAGGGTAATAAATCTTGCCTAGTCCAGATAGGAAACACTTGTATTAGAAATTGAAATGCCATAGTAATCACAATCAACTCCAAACCCAAACAATTACCATAATATTATAATTTAGATAATGTACTAAACTCACACAATCTGTTTTTTGATATGAGAAACCAATTAGTGATGATGAGTTTCTTAGTAAAATAAATCACAACAAAAAAAGTGAGAGCGCACTTAAACTTCTTCACACAAAAAAGAAAACTTGACTGGATCTTGAAAAACAGAACTTACGATCTTTTGTGACTAAAAAAATATTCTAAATACTAATAATAATATCTAAACTTTGTTACTCGCTACTCATCTTGATAATATAAAACTAACTAACAAAAAAACCAAATATTATGTCAATTTGTATAAAAAAAACAAGTTATCCAGATACCAAGTTTATTGTGAGAACAGGAAGAAAGCTACCTGAAAATGGAGACGTGAGCCAGCCGCGCTGATGTCATAATAGTTGAGCTTTTTAGTTACTAACATTAAAAAAAGACCTAGCTAATGCCCTACTGAAACGGTAACATGAAAGAAAAGTAAATATGATGATGACGCAAACATTATTGCCATGATAACTGTAAACTAGCCAACAAAGGTGCAGGAAAAAAAGTATTATCCGAATAAAAAGCTACCATAATTGAAGTTTTTTTTGCTCTTTATTTTCATCGCATTTAATGTTTTTATTGCGAAATCAAATCACACAACAAAAATTAACGTCATTTTGATTCTGTGACTGAAAGAGCAGAGCAGGAGCAACAAACAGCCTACTTTTTTATGCTGGTTAAAATCAGGGGGGATGAACAAGCAAAAATTTTGTGGATTGGAATCAACTCAAGTCAAGCCTGCATAGCATGAGCATTTAAAACAGTCATCGAACCACATTAATTGAAAGCTGTGACGAATCAGATAAATCCAAGGATGACAGCGGATCATTATTATTAGGTAACTTTTTTTATAAAGAGGGCTGTTGTACTACATCAAAAATCATCACCATCACCCAGTTTTTATAAAGACTAGACATTTGATGTGACGGGGAGGATGATGACGACGAAGAAAAAATGTTATGCAACAAATATTAGGTATCATACACAAATCGGCAAATGAAACGCAGTTATGTTTTGTGTGCAAAAGGTTTCAAGAGAATCGTCATAGTAAGAAAAGGGAAGTTTGGGTAGCTCTGCTCAACGGCTTTTTTTCTTCAAGTGGCACATTAAATTACCTCGCTTTCGCTTTCCACAGCCCTCAGCCAGTTCAGTTTATTGATGGCATGGATGAGAGTTTTTCTCGGCTGACTAATCAACCGGGAGACTGGTGCATTTCTTGGTTGAATAAGATCACAAAGCCGTCGATCTCTGAACTGAACTCAATCAGCTCCAATGCTGTTTGATGATGGTGATGTACAAAAGTACACACAAATCATATTGATTGATTGACTCTTTAAACGAATAAATATTTTGAGTACCTGAAAAACTTTGTAAAAATATCTTTTTTAAAAAATGTCAAACTTTGAGCGTTGAGCTTAATAAAACCACAACTTGTTTGACTTTTTCAAAGTGACACTCTTCTGCTCGTTTGTAAAAAAAATGAGTAAAAATCGAGTGCACTTTTGCCTGCATTTTTTGGTGGTTTTTGTGAGGTAGCAAAGTGCAAGTAGAAGCAGAGAGTCGTTTTGGTCTGGCTGGAGTGGAGAAGAGATGATTAACTATGGTTATCATCATCATCATTATTATGCAATCGAAGGACCTGACTGAGCTCAAGTCAAAATAAAGTCGTATATTATTATTGTCATCATTATCATCGTCATCATTTCAGTTTCAAATTCTTTTCGTTTGTTCGATCCTTGTTTTTTGTGCATTCATATCGCATTCACTATCATCACCAGCCATCCATGTCCATCCATCGCATCAGATCACATTCCTTGAGCATCTTTTTCATATTGATTCATGGGCTACGGCTCTAATATGATGTTACAAACGCTCTTTTTCAAGCTTCTCACACTGATGCATTTCCTTCAGCTCAAATTCAACATTATCATCACCAGCAGAGTGATTATGTTTGCCTTGCTCACACTTTTGTTCTTTCAAGAATTCAGAGCAAAGAAGAAACAGCCTTTGGGCTTCTTCTGCAGTTGCAAAAGATCAACAATAATCCTTGTGAGAAAAGTGTAAAATGACGCATTTTTATACGCCATTTCCCATTGACTCAATAACCTAGATACGAAAAATCAACGATGAGAATTATTCAAACAGTTTTATAGCTGTATAATACCATCTTTATATATTAACCCAAGTATGGTGGTTATATAAACTGCAGACGAAAATTAACGAGCGAATATGCAGCTAAATTTAAGGTACTGAGCCTAGTTGGATTGTGTCACCACTTGAGGTTGATGATAATATTATGATCATGGTGGAACGGAATTATTGGATTCGTCAGAATGAAATTTTTTATTGAATTCCCTGGGACTTGATATTTTTTACCAATTTGAATGTGATTCGGAGAGTTGGAAAAATGAGTCAAAGGTTTCAATCTATAAGATAATACTTGGTATAAAAATCAATCGACTGTAAATCCAAAAAAAATTAATTGAGCTCAGGCATACGACACCTATAAAAACTGATCTTTGTTGACAGTCCAATTACTAAATGGATTGAATGTTTGAATGAAGCTCTGATTAAGATTGACTCGCTGATGATGACTATGACTTGCTGATCTGAAACTGACGAGTAAAGTACCAGGTGTGTTAGTCACAGAATTGGACGGTTTGTGGTGCAAAATGTAGGCATTTTTGAATCATCACTATTCCCAAAATATTGGGTTTCGATATCGTATCGTTTCTCGAATCCCTGGCAACGGTTTGAATTTTGGAAAATCCCTATGCTCAATGCATTGTGCAAATTATGAAATTTTCAAAGTTTCAAATTTTTGGCAATAATCAACCAAACATCTTCCAACATAGTAGAGCAAAAAATATAACATATTCTATGATTTTTCTTCACTTTTATCCAAAGTTAGAAAATTCGAAATTTTTACTAAAATTTAAGTAAAAATTTCGAATTTGCTAACTGGATAAAATGTGAAGAAAAATCATAGAATATGTTATATTTTATGCTCTATTATGTTGGAAGATGTGTTTGGCTGAGTCTTGACAAAAAATTTGAAACTTTGAAAATTTCATAATTTGCACAATGCATTGAGCATAGGGATTTTCCAAAATTCAAGCCGTTACCACGGATTCGAGAAACGATACGATATTGAAACCCAATATTTTGGGAATAGTGATGATTCAAAAATGCCTACATTTTGCACCACAAACCGTCCAATTCCACGACTAACACACCTGGTACTTTGCTCGTGAGCGAGACTATTATCAGGGGATGTAAACTTTTTATTACATAAAGAGATTACTACACAAACATACTTGCAGGAAACGGTTAAGAAGCGTTAATTTGATTAGGATTTTACTCCAATTTGCTATGCAGTTTGAAAAAGTGTAAATTTTATGCAACACATTCAACCCAGCATGTCATAAACCTATCCTAGCATAGCTGGTTTTAGGTCAAGTTGTTTGATCGAGAAAACCCATTCCTTTTTTCTTCTTGTAATGTCTTAAAAATTCTCATTTAATCATTGGAAAGGTGTGATCATATAATTTTTTTTTGAGTTGTGATGTAACAGTCAAATGTCAACACGTTTCGGTCAAATCAGAACCCATCTTTTGAATCTTGTGTAATCCAACAAATGAACATTAACAGAAAGATAAAAAACATTCCTTATAGTAAGTTGTGCGAATCACTTGAGAGTGAAATTCGAATTTTTCGGGTGTTAGTCCAAAATGCGTACAAAGGTTGTACTAAAAAATTAGTTACATGACATTACATACGTACATAAATCTTTTGTTCATTTTTCTGCACATTCACTCACTCCTCACCTTACTCGCGTATCAAAATTTGACACAAGAGGAGCAGCCTCTACAGTAAAAAAATGGGGGTTTAAATAAATCCCTGCGTATTGTTATGACACAGTTAATCATGACACATTTAAACATTTCGTGTCATTATTGCAAGTCAAAAGATGATATTTCAGAATAGGATTTGTTACAACAGCCAATAATAATAATCAGCTCTGTGAAGAAGCAACAAAGTTGTGAGGCGTCGGACAGTTGTGCCTGTTGCGTCAAAAATGGGGCAAACTTCAACTGGGAGACTTGCTTTTAACTAAAAAAATCCAAATGGTTTTTCACTTTTCCTGTGCAATTTTCAGGATGATGATGATGACTATGAGCACAAAGAAAAATGTCATTACATAAAGTGGATGAATGAATGGTAAACAAATTTTGATGAAACCATATACTTCCCTAACATGATAGCTGATGGCTTCAAACAATGGGTCAAGTGAGAGCGAAACAATGATTCGAATGTGTTTTTACCTCTTCTTCTTCTTCTCTCATCCCAACCGCACCGCTTTCATATGGGATGCGTCATAATAAAAAAAGAGTCAATTTTTAATGGTTTGGGAGAGAGAAAAAAAAGTGACACGCTTCCACTACAATAATTGACTTCAATTTTTGGTACATGAATGGAAGTGAATTATAGATTGTATATTGCTCCGAACATTTTTCGAATGAAAGTTGTTGGTTTGGAAAAACCTGAGGGAGCCAACGCCAACTTAGTCATCGGTTTGGTGAAACCATGTTCATAGCTAAGGATGAGTTTCAAAAAGACTAGACAACCAAACTCCTTGTTTGTCTCTTGAAAGAAAAACCCCAAGCAGACGTCGTCAGCCGTTCTACCATTATCATTCTCAGAGGAAAGCTGGGATCAGAACGCGACGAGAATTTTAGGATATAAAAAAATGTATGCATGGTCGACGTGCGACGATTTTGACGACCAAAACTCACGATGATGATGATGATGATGAGAATTTCGAAATAGCAACCAAAGTATCCATATGATACGATGCGACTGCCATATCTAACCAGTTTTATGGATAACATGTAACGAAATAGAATGGATATGGATACACTGTAACAGTATCTCTAGATGATGTCTTGATTTTAATGCAAAAAAATTGTGTATGTATTTAGGAAGGGCGTAATTTTCCGTGAAAACTCAATTATGCTGTTGTGCTTCTGTATAGGCTGCTGCGACTGTGGATGATACTTTTTCTCACAAAATTTGACAGATAAGCATGCATGCTCAGCCATGGCTGCATTGCAACGACGACGAGATGGTTTCGTTGCGTTGCTGCAACAATCCAATTTAGTAATACTTGTCAATATATTTAGTTGGGGGTGTTATGAACACGTACAACAAAGACTGCAACAATGTAACGGAGTATTATGCGTATATAGAACTAAACCCTATTATTTATTAATAGCACAGTAGCATCATCATCGCATTGTTGGATTGCAAAAATCAATGGATATAATATGGATAGGAAGAGGTTCTTTTGAGTAAAAACAAGGAAGGGATCACTTGAGATCCCTTGTTATGGTGGCGATAATGTGATGATGATGATGATGATATCAGTTTTTTACAGAATTCAAGATGACATGGTTTTTACGCTTAAGCTAGTTTTCTTCCTGGGGGTGCACTATGGTTTTAAATGTGTATATGAAAAAATCATTTTGGGTTAGTTTTCAGAAAGTATATAAAAAGCCAAAAAAAGAGGGTCCTAAGTCATCAGTCTCCTCTGCATGGCAGAAGGGATCACTGAAAACGACAGCAGTTTAGTTTTGTGAGTAGAGTTTTAGGACTCAACTATTTATTTTTCCGAGTGAATGTATTTTTCAAGAAATATAAGCAAGTGTAACTTATTTATAGGCAATAGGTTGAGTTTTAGAAGAAATTTGTGATTTTTTTTGTCAACCACCTCAACTTTATTTATTGTGCTGCAAAAAGGCTCGTTTGGGGCATAGTGGAAGTAATATGCCCAGGATCAAAATGAGAGCGCTGCTGGTATCAGTGGCAGCTGCTAGTTTGTGTTTTATTTGCTTGCTACCTATAGTGAATAGTCAGGATGTGGGTGGTTCATATGGGAACTTGGAAGCAATAGATCCGACTATAGCTTCTTCCCCGGGTCGACCTGCGTATGGGACTTCAAATGGGGATAGTTTCAATTACTTACCATACGTTTCCTCCTCATCCGCTCCGGGTGGAGAAGGAAACAGAGTTCAGCAGCAGCCAGAGGGTGAGGCAGCTGCCAACCCAGACTCAAACTCATCTTCCGAGGGGGGAGAAACAGCCGATCAAGAATCGGATGAGGAAGGGGGTAGTGACGATGAAGGTGGGGATGATCAAGAGCATCATGATGGGGAAGGATACTATGAGCAATCGGAAGATGGTGATGGTGGGGAAGAGTCGGATCGACGTGATGACTCTGGTGACGACAGTGAGGAAGGGGATGAAGAAGAGTCTACAGGCCATGATGAAAGAGGAGAGGCTGCTCAAGAAACTAATCCTCAACCACAATATGCTTTGCCACCAACGGCATTTACTTCTCCCAACAATATCTCTTCCATTGCTGGTCTCCTTTTTTCCAATGTCTCGCTTCCTGACCAGAATGGCAGTGAGTCGAGCGTGATTTACAGAACTGCTGACCTCGACACCGCTGCTACTGGCTATGGAGGGGAGGGGGAGGGGGGCATGGGGGTGGGGGACAAAAAGGTGGCAAGCATTCCTCAGGGCATCACGGCTCCCAGGGCCATAAAAAAAAGAAAGGACATCATAGCTATGAAGGCTACAAGAAAGGACACCGAGGTCACTCTAATAAAGATCAACATAAAAGTCATTACGGTTCCAGTGGCGGAGCTTCAAAGGGTGGAAAGGTGAGTTGAAAAGGATACTAGTTTCCATTTAATAAGGAAAAATCATGGCAACTAGTGTTTGCTAAAATGCTATCTCATAATAATGTTGCGGTTCTTATTTGCTTGTTACAGCAAGGAGGACAGCACTACGGAGGAAAATCACATGGTAAAAAATCCTTGTATGGAAAAAATGAATGATTCTTAACCTATGATGATGACTAACTCTAATAAAATAAAAAACAGGCTCAAAAGGCTCCAAACATGCCAAATACGGAAAAAAAGGAAGCCACAAGAAGGGACACAGTACCAAGGGTTACCACAATACTTATCACAAAGTAGGTTTTTTAACATTTAAAAAATACTCAAGGAACGAGAAAACCAACACATACACATGCGGAAATATAAAAACATAAGACTGTCACAAAGATTACGGTCATGTGACACCAGACTAAAGCTTGGGTTGTCCAAACCATCATAATCCCCATGAATTTGCAAAAATGAACCAACTTTGGGGACTTTTGGGTCTGTTATTTTGCAAAATACCAGTTTGGGGCACTGTGATACACAGACTTTCTCAATACATTTATTCACGCTAATATCTTAATATCTTCGAAAGTATCCAGTCAATTTCAAAGATGTTGGTTTCCAACGATACCTTAAGCGATTAGCTACAGATTACAGAGACACTTTGCTAAATTATTCGTTTACTGTTTCTAGGATGAGTACAGCAAGCAGAAGAAGTTCTATGACGATTATCACTCAGGGGTAAGAGTTATATTAATTATTTGGTATTAATGGTTGTAGGATTGTTAATAACTTTGTTTCTGTTGTGTGTTTCCAGGGCCATCATGCGAAACATGGTGAAAAAATTGCGAAATAGCTATACGAGCCTTTAAAAAATGAAAAAATATCGAATTTTTCGTATTTAAATTAATTTTTTAACATGCGATTTCAGGAAATTATGGAATCATCACTCAAATAATGGTGGCAAGAACGAGTTTATATAAAACAACCAAACAAATAAACTAGTAAAATAAAACACACAAACTAATTTTCCCTTTCCATATAGTATCACGGGAAGCACCATAACGGCCACTGGAAATCTAACAATCATGGGAAGTATGGAAATCATAAAAAGGTAAGGGATTCGGTGGACTTTTCAGCTCAATCGGTCAAAGGGTTCAAAAGTTATAGGGATTTGCATGAAATTCAATATTGAACGGATTCCCCTAACCACATAACTAATGCAATTGACTCCAGATTTTTAACATAGTTAGTAGACCTCTAGTACTCGCTTCCTATTCAGTTTGAGCTAAATTGATCCAAGGATTCAAAAGTTATAGGCGCGCAATTACAAACTTTGAGTGAAACTTAATATTGTAGGGATTCCCCTGACAACATAGTTTAATCAGTTGACTCCAGATTTTGAACATAATTAGTTGACCCCCGTACTCGTTTCATATTGAATTTCAGCCAAATCGGCTACTGCATTCAAAAGTTATAGGCGCACAAATTCAAAAAATTGAACTTTTTAATAATTACCGCTTCCGCGGCTTTTGTTTCTGTCTCCAGGGGCACTATGATGATAAACATCAAGGTTATTACATTATTTTTCCAAGGTATTTAGTTATTTGATTTGGATGTTTTTGCTTAATTCGATAAAATTGACCCAATACAGGTCACAAGGGAACCATGGCCAACATGGGTCTACGGGTCACTGTGAGTTTATTATTATTTGTATCTGTAATGTGCGACTGTTTTAATTGCAACGTTTTTTAAAATATAAAACATTATCTTATCAGACAGTCACTATGGACAGCAAGGAGGTCACCATTCTAAGAAATCCACGGAGGCCATGGAGGTATGTCATTCCTGTTTGTGAATATCTGTTAAAAAATAATGCATGTTATAATTCTGTTCTTCATTTTTAGGTGGACATGGAGGAGGTATGTGATCACATTTTCGTTAGGTTACTTTGGGAATATGACAAATACCATGATGATTGTCACTTTAGTCAATAGTTTTTGATCTAGTTTTACATTAGAGTTGATACACTCGTTGTAACATTAATTTTTGTGCACGTCAGTAAGTAATGCATGGTATGAACCTTGTCTACGTTTTTATTAGGTGGGTATGGTGGGGGTGGAGGCCATGGAAAAGGCTATGGGGGCGGCGGAGGAGGTGAGTAACGTTTAGGGGAAGAAAGAATATGAAAAAAGAGAGAAAGGAGTTCAATCCATTTTTGTTTTCAAAAGTTATGCATCAACTAATGCTCATACTGATATCCAGTCAGTGTACATAGTTTGCTCATTATCTCTCTGTTTCATTGGTATTTGCAAAGCTGTGAATATCCAGCGCAACATTTCAGGAACAGGACTTAACTTTCATTCTCTCTTAATTTTGCGCGTCAACTCACCCTTTCACTGATCTTTAACACTATTGTGTATATATATTTTCATACAATGACAGTTGTAAACATTGCGCACTTTTCTCTCATTTCTCTATTTCATTCCACTCTTTTTCATCCTCTTTGTGTATCTGTAGCATCACTTGTATTATATTTGTACATATCACAAAATGTTATAAAACACTTGTCTCCAACTAGGAGGGCATGGAAAGGGCTATGGTGGAGGTGGAGGGGGGGGACATAAAGGTAACCTAACAAGCAATATTTACATAAGTTGAATGGTGGATTCTCATGTAGTTGTAAAAATGCATTTTATTGTATTTTTGTAGCTTTGGGAGAGTTTGTTTTTAGGAATAATACGTGTTTTATTGTAAATATCACCTTCCAATGTATTGGTATGAGTGAAAGCACGTCGGAGAGTTCATGGGTCTCATAATCCCTACACTAAATTAATGTCAAACTAACACTTTTTAGGGTATGGTGGCTATTAAGCCTGTTGATGATGAAGTGGAGCCAATTTGCTTGGGAAAGGAGGAGAAGAAGACAAGGACACAGACGCAAAATGGATTGATGGCAAAACTCTACACATTATTATTAATCAGCAGCAGCACCACCACAAGCTTCAGTTTTAACATGCTAGGACCATTATTATTAATACTTGTAATTACTACTGATACTACTACTGCTGTTACTTCTTCACCACATCATCACCAAGGTGGGAGTGGAAAGTGGCGCAGATTGAGACTGGATGAGGGGATTTTTATGGAGACATACAATAACATTTTCCACTAACACTTTCTTCTCTCAAAATCTTTATTTTTTCCCAAAGTGAGAACAAACTACATAAGAATAAATTTCACTCATCAAAAAGAAACCAGAGAACGAATGACTAACACACTCAACTCAAGAACAAAGATTTGTTTGTACATTACCAAAATAGCTCTTAGACTTTTTTCTGTATCTCAACTCAACCCAACATACTCAAACACACTGCAATAATAACAATACATAACAAGTTATACTCAATAATGACAAGTAACAGTTTCTCCTCATTTTTTGCATTCCTTTTTTTGCCATCTCATTGCCAGACACACAGACGTAATAGCGGAACAATGATGTTAGATGATACATTATACATATTATAGATATATGCAATTTATCAAATTTATCAAACAGCCATTTTTTCCAATTAATGGATTTAATAAATAAGAGAAATTTGATTGTAACTTCAACTCAGTTGATATTGATATTATCTCACTTTAAACAACATTCCATTTCCATCCTCATGATCACAATCATAGCCACTTGATTAAATTCCAATGGGAGTCTTTCCCTGCTGGACAACGTAACAACACACATAATATATTATATCATACATCATCATCTTGTTCTCTTTGTACACTCCACATTTTATGATTTTCATGATTGATTTGACAATCTGTAATGGAATCAAATATCTAATCAAGAATCATATTGACTAGTAACTAATGACCACTTTTTATTTGTATAAATAATGCTTATACTCTTATACCGAGAGACAGAAATAACGAAAGAAAATAAAAAGGAATTTGAATACCAAAACAACCTTGATACTTATTGAAATTGCGTCATTAGCATAATAAATGTTCTGTGTGATATGACGAACCACTATATAACCTCACTTGGTTCATAATAATAATAGGAAACCACCATGAAGTTCAAATATCACAATCACTCACATTACTCAAGATGAACAAGAACACCTGGAGAAACTCAGCGGGTGACGAGCCGAAACGGAAATGTTGATGAGGAGCATGAGCACCGACTACCCAAACTGAGTCAAGTTAGCGATAACGAAAACGGATGATGAATGATGATCCTTCTAAAAAACTTGGAATGAGCATCGTATCATTGCAACCAAAAAGCCAACACGCCTAATATTTTATGATATGCATTATGAGCCAATCCATTGTTGCATTTTTCTAATGATTGATTGCTGATTGACTTTTCTACTGCATCACCATGAATATTCAGATGATTGATTGGAAAATTGAGAGAGAGTCCAATTTCTATTAGGAGCTACTAATCCACCCTTTCCCACGTGACATTGTCTCGTGTCCTTCCTTCCTTCCTGGATTGAAATGGCTACTAGTAGAGCGTGGGCACAATAATCTTCCAAAATTTATTTCCATAAAGATAAATCAAAGATTATTCCATGCGAAGCAATAAAATCATGTTTCGGAAGTTGCTATGGCTATCATAAATGGAATGAGTAAGGTTTTCTCGTCTTGTTTGCCATATTGCAAAGAACAATTGTATTTTTGCATAAAGGTGATGACTGAATCATGATGGTAATGACTTTATTATTGGATTTTGATTTGAAGAGGAGGAGCCCCACATTGTATTCATTTAACAACAAAACGTTTTTTTTCTGACGAGAGGGAATAATTTGCAAGTCCATAATGATATTGCTAATAATTTGATGAGTGACTCTTATAAGGACAGCGCTGACCTTTTAGGTCGCTTATTGATTTCTATCAAAGGATCATTAATAACGAGTCATGTTTGATACATGACACAAGTACTACGACTACTCTTGCTTCAATGAACTTTATTCAAATACGGTAGTTACTTAGACAGCAAATAAACATGAAAGAAATTTGCCCATACACAAAAAAAACGTACGGTTGGAGCGTGTGTGTACAAACAAATAACTTTATTTTTAGTCATCCCCATCAAATTGGTCACATTGCCTATATACGTAGGCTCTCGCTCACAACTGACAAATGCAAACACAAAGCCATTGTGATTGAGTTATTGCAATGAGGAAAGACAATTGAAACATTATTATGCGTGTAGTTTTGTAAATGGACAACAAACTCCGCAAATACATTGGTGGTGGGCTCAAAAAGCATGTATAAATAATGGTTTTGGCTATAACTTTGAAGAAGAAAAAAACACAATGAAAATATGTGACATCACTCTTTCCGTCATCTTTTCCAATCCAAACTCGAACGACAAGAGACCCGTTATCCTTCTCTGCAAAGTTTGGAGTCAAGTTGTGTGATACTATTTTTTATGTATATTAACCATGTACCAAGGTGCATAAATGACTGTCTTTTTCATTGTTGAATAATTTTAATACACCTTTGCTCGCACGTTATGTTTCTACTGGGCTCTCTTTCTTTCCATCATAAACTAATCAATTCGGGATGTTGTTCATCATCATCCACGTTGAGAATGCAAATCAAGCAGCAATGATTTTATACTTTATTTATTATATTGCTACTAAATATGATGGTTGATTTGATGGCTGATGCTGATGGTTCACTTTTGATGGCTTGCTCTCTCGCTCGACAAGCTGTTTATTATTTTTGTTGACTCATCCAATATAATACAATGGAGAGTTGTGTGGTGGATGATGTTAAGGAGGAATCACAGTGTCTCCCTCATTCCTTTGATTCTTCGTCCTACTGCAAACATTACATTATTATTAGTACATTGTTCTTTATTGAAAGCGACAGGCAGTAGGGATGAAGGCTGCGCGGCTTGGCGGTGTGTTGCTGCGCCTTCAACAAATAAATCGTTTTAGGTGAGTATATGGCTAGGCTACCTACACACACATTAAACTTGCATGAGATGATGGGGGAAAAGGAGCATCTTTGAAAGTTTGATCTTCTCTTCAACATCTCAAACATGTTGTATAATACACAACTTGTTGCATTTTTGCTGTTTCCTGAATTTTACATGTGTAGTTAGCAACTACACGGTAGCCCGTTGGCCTGTTATTATTATGATTCGACCACAAAAAAAATCATTACATTCATAAGCTCATAATGTTGTTAATAAAGTGGAAGTGGTAGTTGCATGATGAAAAGCTGTGATGATGGGTATTATTATCATACAATGACTCTCTTTACTCATTGCTCCTGTATTGTTTTTCCTTCCTTTTCTCTCCTCCTCCTTCATCTTCGTGGTTTATGAGAATTAATAGGTTTTAAAAGGAAACTGTTTATAATCAACATCCTCAGCTTCTTCAGTAGAGGACAAATTGGATCTCTACAATCTCATCAAGAATGGCAAGATGGATCGTCACGTATGTTGAGAAGCCGGGTTCGTGATTTGTCATAAGTAACGCCAGAAAAACTTTGTATTCGTGCTCCTCTTCCAAATCCAAAATCTCACAATTATTGATATTTTCAACGGATTCAGTTTTTTTCTGGTACATTTATAGGTTTGACTTTTACATATCCGCATGAATCATTCATATTATTAAACGTATCCTTCAATTCAATCTGTTTCTCACCTGGCTGATGATAATGATAATGTTGATGGGGATCAAACTAAAGAAAAACTAATATGAAGTAAATACAAACGTGAAACAATGTTGGAGCAAGTGTTTCCCTTTTAAAACTCCCAACCTCTGATGATGATAATTGGGAATTTTAATATGGTGGTGTAGTACATTTAAGAATTAATGTTCGTTTTTCTTGGTTCTCTCGCTCGTCTTAAAGGTCTTGCGTAGCGTTGCCATATATCTTTTTGGTCTCAATATGCAAACCTCAGCCAAAACGTAATACACTCACCACATACACATTAGTCTTGTATGTGGGCTTCATTTGATATTTTGGACTGCTAAGTACAGAGATGAGTCCTGCTCAAGTAAGGTAAGGAGGCAGATTGGTATGTGTAAAAGAGAGAGAGAGAAGGACCGAAAACAGGCAAACAGACATTGAATGATGCACATATTAAGAAGACATGTCCATAAAAATAAAAATAATATGTCCACATTTTTAATGGGAATGCGTTGGTGAGCTAAAAAGAAGCCAAAGCCAATTCTCCTCTGCTCATACTCAACAACAGCTTTTTCAAGCATTGTTCCACACACAATATTATGAGTTGAGTGAGTGTGTGGTGTTTAGAGTTGGCAATTTTTTTTCGAGAAGAAGATAACAAAAAAAAGTATATAAAAAATGTTGATTCCTTTTTGGAGATGATGATGAGATAAAAAATATCTGTACAATTTTCCTGTTGAGATGGGAATACAATGACTTCAATTCAAATTCAACCCATCATGACAAAATTTTTGCAATGATAGCCAAGTTATATGGAGGTATGATGATGATTGAGAAGCAGTTTTTGAGAGGAATTAGACATAAAAATTCAACAGTGTATTTATTTATTTGCTGGTCCATGTCCATGCCTAATAATAGAAATGGCAATGTCTAATAACAATATTTCAAGGTTTGACCAACTAAAGTTGATGAAACAGTAGTGAGCAGAAAGAGTGCGTAGTAGAAGAACAGCTCTTACTATAATGGTTTGTTGTCGTTTCCTTTACAAAACAATAAATGCCTATAAAGGGCAGCAAAGTCAAAGAAAGATGGAGAGAAGGACACAATGTTGGCGACACATGAGTAAAGTCTGTCCCCAAAAAAATGAACCATAATGTTCACGCAAACTCCCATTTTTGTGCAAACTGTCGCAACGACTAAAAAAATTCTGCAAAAGGAAACAACATAATAATAGACTAGACCATGTACCTTTGGAGAAACGTTGTAATATGGAGTTGATGGCGATGTTATAATACATAATATCATGTTTCCTAGAAGAAGAGTCCCAAAATGAAATCAAGACGCTAATGTTATGGCCACGAAGATACATGTGAGGAAGCGTGTGTACTGAATGAATGTAGGTGCTAATATTTACGAGATAGAGAGAGCCTGATATGATTTTGGAATGAAAATGTCTCTTAATTTTGACCATATCAAATGACATCTACCTAATTTAATACAGCTTGTTACTATACTCGGTTGACATTTATAATCCTCCTGTTGACGTAATTTTGTTCAAATATGAGCAATCAGGGCAAAATCTTGTGAATTGGAATCAATTAAAATCCGCTCCACTTTACATCACATTCTACAAATATGAATTTCATATCTCCAAAAGTATTTACGTCCAAAAGTTGCAATTTATTTGTCTAGAAAAAAAGTTGCTAAAAAGGGCAGTAGTCACCACTTGCCACATGGCTAATTAATTTTTAGTTGTCACTCACATCTATAAGTGTATGATGCAGTGTGATCACTATTGACAACAAAATTGTCATGACTGTCAACTGTCACTGAACGATGTAAAGTCAGGAATACTATATTTTAGGTTGTTAAAATTGCGTGACTATATTTACTCAGGGACGATATCAACGCCTACCCACATGCCAAAAAATGATGTGACATTCTAACGCCAAATTAATTATATTTTTATTAATAAATTTATTTCCAACTTCTGACTAGATCTCGAAATTAGCAGTTGCTACGCAGTTCATTCACTGCACAAGAGACTATGCGTTCTGTGAGGGAAGCAGTTATAGAAAAGCAAATATCAGAAACTGAGTGACGCAACAATCAAACTCATGCTAGTGCAGTACAATCATAATTTACGAAAAAAACATCAGAAATTGTACAGTAAGTATAGCATTACTTTTTGTTTATAGTGGGATCAATTAAATATGTACAGAACATACGAAATTATACTATGCTGCAAGTATTACTTTGCCCCAAAACGTAAAAGGTACTGGAAAATGTCGAACCATTTACCAGATTCCACAGGCAGACAGACAAACAAAAACGGTTCTTGCTTTAACTGTGGGGCCAAGAAAGTTTTCTCAAAAGATTTGGACTTGTTTTCATCTTCCTACTCACTCGTGATCAGTTAGCGCATCGGCAGTAGTTGTATATAGAGACGCGAAACTAACATTGCTTTTCATCCTATCCAGAAACCAAAAGATGCTTTGTGCATAGTATAAGAGCTTGTTGATGAAAAACCTCACCTCAACCACAAGTTGTAAACTTTAGCTGGGCTTGCTGCTGATTTTTACCTATGCACCATTACCTGTCGTGCTTCCTCCTATATCAATACAGTTTTGTTCCCAATGTCCTTTCACTCTTGCTCGCTTACACTCATTATAATATGAGCACAATCAGGCACCAGGTTTTTGCTTGCTTATCCTGCTTCACGGTAATAAAAAAGGGCAAAAGTGATGTATTTGATGAACATGGTAAATTGCTGAAAATGTTGTGAGTAAATATCTACATAGTGTAAGACTTTTACAAGTTGGATTGGTTTGATGTTGCAGCATCTTTCAGGGAGCATTCATCGTGTAAATGGAAGCATAAATGCTTGAACACGCAACCAAAAACAGTTGACGCGTCGTCCTTTAAAGAAGCTTCCTCTTCTAACACATCATCATCATAATCATTGATGCTCAAACTGCTATACCCCAAGCGTTTGCTTGCGTAACAACCTCCCCTAACTATATAGTCGCACATTCAAAACACTGATGTATGTGAACTGTGTGATCATCAGTTATTGAGTTGCTTAGTTAGTACTTACGTCTTTAATGTAGTGCTACATCATCAACTCCTGTACTGACTACCAAGCCATATATATGAATAAGTAGCTTGTACCTCCATAAGTGTAACATGAGAAATCATAAATTCCACCCAATTGTTGGTTATTTCTACAAAAAAATTTCCTAAGCGTTATAGTCCATTCAGTTTTTAGCTGCTGCGCAAAATTCTGGAAAGTATTTCGACAGGAAAAACAGTTTCAACTGAAACTGTAAGAAAGATTGAAAATGTAAAAAGTGTTACCAGTTTAATTGTGTAGCATATTATTTCACTTTAGGACAAAGCATTTTAACGAAAGTAAGCAAAAAGCAACCGTTCTCTAAGTCAGACTGTGGCAGTTAATGTCAAACTGTGAATTGTGAGCACGTAAACGGAATTGTTCCAAGTAGATTTGTAAATTAGTTTTTAAGCGTTTCATTAGCGAAAAAAGCGGCTTTTTTATGTGCCCAGTGTTTGTATAGCGCTATAGACTTGTTTTAATGTTTGTGGCGAGTTGCTTGACTCGACTCTTTTGTCGTCGTCACATCAAAGGATTTGTTTGAAGAGTCGTCGTGTGACTTTACACTTCATTTTCACACGGTAACATCAGAAGATCAGAATGAAGAAAAGAGTAAGAGTCAATTTATATTTTTGTATAAAAACTTGTACATTTGCAGCTCTGTTGTCCAGTCCATGTTGTAAAATTATTTTATTTATTAGCAATAATAGAGGCTTCAGATCGAGTTTTTGTGGCACATGGTATCTAAGTCAATAATATATTACAATCATACAAGCGTACATTTTTCAGCATTCGTCATTGCGCACATAATATATGAGTAGTTTTATATAGCATGTAAATGTTTGATATGGCATATAACTAGGATTTTAACTCTAAAGATGAAACACTTTTGACGGGGATAGTTATTAAAAAATCGGGATTACATGCCAATCTCCATCCTAGCATAATTGAAATCCAAACATAAATAGGAAAAGTGTCATATTAAAAACGTAATATTGCTAAACATCACCGATAAATACGGAGAACAAACAACATTCATAACCTAACCAACGATAAACAATAGCCCACATAACCTAACCAACGACAAACAATAGCCCACATAACCAAACCAACGATAAACAATAGCCCACATAACCTAATTTTCATAACCTAACCAACGATAAACAATAGCCCACATAACCTAATTTTCATAACCTAACCAACGATAAACAATAGCCCACATAACCTAAATAACCTAATAAACAATTAACGATAAAACATATAACCTAATTTTCATAACCTAACCAACGATAAACAATAGCCCACATAACCTAATTTTCATAACCTAACCAACGATAAACAATAGCCCACATAACCTAACCAACGATAAACAATAGCCCACATAACCTACGATATAACCTAATTCATAACCTATAACGATAAACAATAGCCTAACCACAATAGCCCACATAACCAAACACATAACCTAAGCCTTCATAACCTAACCAACGATAAACAATAGGCCACATAACCTAACCAACGATAAACAATAGCGCCACATAACCATAATTTTCATAAGCCTAACCAACGATAAACAATAGCCAACAAAACCTAACCTACCAACGATAAACAATAGCCCACATAACTAATTTCATAACCTAACCAACGATAAACAATAGCGCCACATAAACCTAATTTTCATAACCTAACCAACGATAAACAATAGCCCACATACTAATTTTCATAACCTAACCACGATAAACAATAATACCATAACAAATAGATAACCAATAAACTAATTTATAACCTAACCCAACGATAAACAATAGCCCACATAACCTAATTTCATAACCTAACCAACGATAAACAATAGCCCACATAACCTAACCTTCATAACCTAACCAACTACACGTTATAGCCAATAATACAACTTAACCACCTATAAGTGATAGCCTTTTCAACCTAACCAACGACACGTTATAGCCAATAATACAACCTAACCAAACTATCAAACGAATAAAAATATAAAAGAGATTTTGTTGAGTAGGTCCTCATTCTCCACAAACTGACACATCTTAATGTGCACCCAGGAAACCTACTTAATATTACTACGGAATTCATGTTGACCACCTCACAAACCCTGTCGAAAATGTGTAGTCTGAGCTCCTTGAGAAAGTATCAAATTTCATGACACCCCAAAAACAACTGAGTATGATGCCATGCCAAGCTAGGTACATATATTTATGGGTGTACAAATGTTGTTTCTACCGAATCATCATTATCATCCTTTGTTGAATGGGTGCAAAAGTTTATAATTACAACATGTAGTAGGTAGTAATCATTGTCATAAATTGTAAAGGAAGAGCTCAAAAGTATGTTCACATGAGTGCATTATTGCCTCGCAATATTATCATAACAAGAACTAAAAAACGTGGCAACTGGCTGTCGGTTTTTGTCTTGAACAAAAGTAAATAAAGAAATCAGCAGCATTCAGCAGTACTCCACGTTTGCTTATCTGTGGTAGCAAAAAATTATTGCAGTTGTTCTTACTTTATACGTCTCTAGCATAATGCACAAGAAACTGAGAGGGTGATGTGATGTGATGATCATTTCATCTCATCTTCTTCTTCACATACTAGCGCTACATGGTTTTTTGTGACTAGTTTTTCCTGCAGGAGGTTTCTTGAGCAAAGCAGAAATATGTACAAATGACGAAGTTGTAAGATGATTGCTAATGCAAGCTTTTTGGAAAAATCAGCCCTGTTATATTAGCATACGCATATTACCTTCATACTTATTCCCTCCAGTAGCATGGAAAAGCATTTCAGAGCACACGCAAAATGCATGAAAACTAGGAAAACGACATGACAAGTCTGCTGTGTGTAGAGTCTACATTTTGTACAGAATATGGACTGCGTATGATGATGATCAGCACTCACTCCAAAATAATCTTTTTCGCTTTCTTGAAAAAAGTCTTTTTTATATTTCAAGGATTTGCTACACTCCAAAATTGGAATTTAGCGTGAATTTTTCGTCTCTTGTTGTAATAATAATATGTGCAGCGAAGGAGGAGGTTGGAGTTGGATCATCAACATTACAGAAGCGTGCAGATGTTCCGCAGTGATTTTATGTTTGTGTTCATAATATGAACATGATGATCATATTATTATATTCAACTTACTGATCCTCCAAAATTCTCTGAACTGAGAGCCAGAAATAAGGAGTTTTGTTGCTGTTTTCATCTACATTCACACGAAAATCGCTGTCTTCGGGAGTCATCCCTTTTTTAGTTCCGGAACCCATTCGTCAAACATGCCTATATATTATGCTGATGATGCGCACCTACCTACCTATCTACCTTCGTTTTTAAATTCTGCCTCACTTAACCAAACTATCGGACACGTATAATTTCACGAAGCGAGCACCAAATAAGTACCAGAGTCATTAGGTTCCTTCCAGCATCCAGCTCTGAATCATCGTCATCATCATCATATTCTCTACATCAACACAAATAATCTGTTACGCTTTTGCATTATTGTGGTGATGTGATGGCCGTTTGTGATAATGGTGGTGTTCTTTTTGTGAAAGTGGAGTTTACAATCTTCCTTGAGTGAACCGGATTGCAATTAAAGATAATCAGGATAATGACGATGATGGAAACGAGCAGCGTCCCTTGGTTCAACTTTGCCATCACAACTCATTCCTAATTTCATGTCCAAATTTGAACGCAAGGATACGACGGGATGGTATACTTTTTCAAAACTAAAAATGCGACAGTGATCCCTCATAAATCATAGAAGATGATGTGAGAGATAAACTTGATAATAAAGTATCGCTTTAAAAACCTACCTACACTCAAAGAAAGCGCGTAACTGGTCAGAAAGGAGACAGAGATATTTCCGAATCTGGTTTATCAGACATCTTGCTCTGGTCGCAAGTGTACACGACTATTATAGACAGAGTGAAAAGCAGCAGCTATTTGGAGCTCAACACCATATCACTCCCTTTGTGGATGAAACAAATATCACACAAATGGTATGCTGCTGATGTGATTTGTGATAGTTTGCAAAATATAATCACAAGGTAAGTAATCAAATCATCATCATGAATGAACAAACTTACTTATATGGGCTACAGTTTATAAGTAGACAACTCAACTTTCAGAAAGTGGAATAAAACCATCAAAAAGTGTAAGAGATTCTTAAAATATTCTTGACCAACAAACCAAAAGAAGCACCTGTCGATTTCAGAAAAAAAGTTAGCCATCGGTTTAGAATTTTTGGTAGTCGAATAAAAAGCAGTGACTATTCAATGAATGCAGTTTGAGCCTGAGCAGATCCAATCTTCTCCAGAAGATTAGATTATAGAAAGCCAAGTGTCCACTCTCATTTCATTGCACTAACATGTCACGAGGGGACGATTCCTGACGTGTTCTTTTGCTCTTTATCAGCTACCCTCATCAATTTTACAGTCTGCCTGTTACTCCCCATCTCAAATCATGCAGGTATGAAGATATCTGTTGAAAATGCTAATGTTTTTGTGTGCATCCAACCGAAAAGACAAAACGGTTGACATAAAATATATTATGTGCATACATAACTAGAATTTTATCCCTTTTCTAATATACATTCTCAAAACTTCTCATTTGATTCGTCTCCTTGATGACCAACCTCACCTTTGTCAGTTATGAATATTTCTTTCCTCTCCAACACAGATGAAATCGAGTTTATACACGATTGAATCATAAAAGCGGTCTCACATTGCTTGATTTAATATTCACAGCCAGTCAAGTATTTTTTGTTTGTTTTATGAACCAATGTGAAACTGAAAGACTCATTGACGACGACAGCGACATTCATCCACCCACCACCAAAAAAGGGACATTTGAGCAAATATAAATATACAAAAGAGATGAAATTCGAGAAGGGGAAGAGACGACAAGTGGACAATTTTTTTTGTTTTGTTTTGCCAGTTGATTTATTCCATGCATGGAAAACTGTATGGTCATTTGACGTCATAAAAAATGGTGAAATGAAAAGTTGTCATTTGACAACATCACTTCTTCTTTTACAGTACCGGTATTTATCATGGGATGGATCAAAATGGATAGTAAATACAACGTCTGTTTGAGAAAATAATATTAATTGATAATTGTTTTTGACACCTTTTCCTCACGAAACGGAAATGCATATTATGAGTGAAGAATGTGGTTTCACTTTTACTTCGTATCAGTTGAAAACAGCAGCAACATCTAACATTAAAGCGCTTATGTAAACAACTGATTGTAGGAATTAAGTTGAAGTGACGGATGGTGACGTGACGAGCTTAAATGCCATTTTATCAAACGTTTTGTTCCCTTGAAGAAAATACGTGTGAGACAAACAAAATGAGAGATTCATGAGCAACCTTGAAATCGAACTGATTAGAATGCATACCTTTTGTAATGTTAATGATAAACCCTTAAAAGATGACGGAAAAGTTTTTTCGTCTTTCTTTTGGAATGCAAAGCGTTCGACTGGTGGAAAGGCGTCTTCATTCTTTTTCTTTACCATCATAAGATTGATTCTACCTCTTTTTGTATTCATGAATGGTTTCACACATACTGGTTGAGGCTTCAGTTTACACCAGGAGTAAGTTGTCGTTGATGCTCTTCTCTCCCCACACTTTTTTCAAAACTAAATTATTCTTTTGCCATTCCCATTAATTCGAATCACATCGCATCATCGTTACCTTGTTGATTGTAGCCGGAGTCGACATCCACTTTATATCCCAGCTCAAAAAGTCAACTCAAATGAATCGCAAAATGAGCTTAGTCTTGTTGTTGCTCCACTTGAATTCCCTGATAAAAAGAGCTTCTTCTTCTTCTATAAACTTTGTATCAAAACAGTTTTGTATTGCAAATGCAAACCACTTCACATCGGCTTTTTTGTCTTTTGTGTGTGGTGCTGTGATTTACAAAAATGGTGGCGTGGTTCTCTTTGGCTTGGCTTGATTTAATATATGAGATGCTTTACATTTTAACTAATCCATACATTTCCATAACATTCAACAGAGCTTCACAAATACACTTTGTCTTCTTCAGCTGATCAACGAGTAGGAACAGTAAGGTGGCAGGGAAAAAAGATGTATTAGAAGAGTTGAATCATCAGCATCATCCTCATCGTAACTCTCAGTTACTTACGAAAAGGGTGTGATAAGTGATGTGCCCTTTTTTATCTCTCACCTGCTTGTCTACTACGCACGTACGTTCAAAAAAAGCTTCATGCTCTGCTCATTTCCCTATAAATACCAGTTTGCTCCTCAGCCTCTCAGAAATGAGCTGGATACTGAATGAGTGAAAATTTTCTTGGAAAACTTAGAATTACCAAACATTTTTGAGTGATTAAGATCACGAAACATTTTGCATCATTTTCTAAGAAGAAAGGTTAGCTCGGTCGTGGTCAACCTCAAAACGAGATTTTTTTTGTAATGCGTTATTGTTATATTACGTAAAAATGTCAAATACACACACTGTTGCTTTCTATATAGATACATTGTATGTTGGTGCACACGCATACTATTTCTCTTTGGTCTCTTGTCTACCTACTTACTCATTTTACTACCTGTGCTGGCTTATGCTGCTGTGAGATTTTCATTTCTCAAGGAAAAGCGTTTATAGTAGCAAAATGGACAAGGGAGTATAACATATCGTCGACTTTGTCAGCAACACTACCACATTACAACTCTTATATAACCTGTTGTGTATCTATGTACATATTACGAGACTATATCCTTGTTACTCTATCTCTCTCTCTCTCTCTTTGTATAGTGTCTGCGTGCTCTTCATATTTGGACAAAACATCTGCAACATATTTTCAAAATTTTCTCCAAGTTTCCAAAACATTTCCCCACTTTTTTCTCTCCAGGGCTACTCCTCAACCTGAAAACTATCTCTGGGTCAAAAAAACAACCCCAATGTTTACATTTTTACCCGGGTTAATGGCCATTCTTGTGGAGTGCATATGGAGCCATGCAAAAAATGGGCTTCCTATAAAAAAGCTCTTGCTTTTTCTATCTTGCATAGTCATCCAAACCAATTGCAAATAATGTTGATGATGATCATGATTTTTTTTTTGAATAATATGCTCTGTATGCTCTATCATGCTTGACTTGACTTTGGCTACCTTCTACCCTATAGCTAACGCATATTGTCATCATCATCACCACGTATTTAAACACATTGTAGACAAAAAGTATTTTAAATGTGCTTACATACATTTGTATCAGTTGAAAAAGAATTATTTTCTGCTAATGCCTCATTGTACATCTGAATACATGGGATGTATGTAATACCTCCTCAGTTTTGGGCCTACAACATGTCTCTTTTTCAAAAACATTTGAACAACACCACTCCATGATGATATTGTTGGTAAAGTCTACTAAGGCGACTTTTGAGAGACGAGGTCGTTTAAAAAATATGTATTTTAGATGGCCAACTATATCATAATGTATTATAAAATGCGTACTAACTAACTCCGTCTTGTATTTAGATGGGTGGTTGACGAAGATGGTGAAGAAAGGCAGTATTAGTACTTTGTGTATTGCCAGCACCAGTTTTTTCTGTCGTAACAGCATTATATCATTTGATGATGATGATGATGATGATTATTTGCCATTAACATTACTTATATGATTACCATGTGTTTCATCTCTTCTCTTGCGGGGAATGCCAAACCCAGGTGGACCTTAAGTAATCCAACTAAATCAAGCAAAATAGATCTTTTTGGTATGGTTGGTGGACAAGATGATGGTGATAGTAAAAAAGCATGAGGGTGAAAAAAAATATAAAGATGGTCAGTAAGTAAGGGCGAAAAATGGAATTCTAGGAGGTCACTTGTTTAAAACATATACCTAAGTAATGATGTTTGGAGCTATGTTACTAACGTTGTTTTGCGGTTAGCCACAAAATGCTCCTGCTATTGTTGGAGATGGTGTGTTTTGTTGTGAGTGCTCATGCTCTTCCCTATGATCTTCTCCGCTCCGTCACTGACTCTGAGAGTTGGTTTTTGGTCTCGTCGTTTTTCTTGAGGTGAGGTGCACCTTCATCTCATTTCATTCAGTGACTCACTTCGAGCCACAGTCAGTCAGTCAGTCAGTCAAGCAGGCTGAGACAAGTCATTTTTACCGTGTGTGTCTGTTCTTCTTAAGCATAAGAAATATCTCTGTGAGGAAATGTAAATATATCGCATTGTTGTAATGTGAGCAGGTTACTTGCAACTTGTGCTAACGTCGTCGTCCGTCGTCATTCTCTGGGTAACAATGAGCCCCACTAGTAGGTCTGTCCCTCCATTGTTGTTGACCAAACAGTGAAATAGTGGAGTGGCTGTGATTCGAGTGCCAGTGCTTGGTGGTCTCCCACATTTAACCCTTCTCTGAGAGAAATATATAATCATTTTTCTTAATATAACTAAATGCACACCGTAGGAAAAGCTCATTGTTCGGGCTACTGCTTTACTTACTTTATCATTGGAACACAATGGAGAACAAATAATGGAAAAATGCAAGACGCTGTGCAGTTTAGTGCATTACGGGGCATAAAAAACATTTTCATTCGAGCTCACCCCATTGTTAAACTCTTCTCCCTGAATTGAATTATGATATGTGGCCAGAACCCCGAAAAGAATCACTTAGGAGGATCATCATCATCATAACATTGCGTCATATTAGAAACCATTGCTGATGTTTATTCTCACAAAAACTCTAGCCATTTGTGAAACGACTTATTGTGTTGTGTGTGTGTATTTTTGACAACAAACACTCCCGGCTCAATCCTATTATTATTACTTGCAACAATTTCTGGAACTGTGAGCCTGTCACTTTCTGTTTGTTGGTGTTTATTCAACAAGAAAGCGTACTATCTAAAATGTAATTTGTAGTCATGAAGCACACATAAAAAACTATCATCCTTTTGCTTTCGTTTCGGAATATAATATTCCCCTGTTTGGAAAGAGTTGGGTGATTGCATCTGCACGAATAAAAAATATCCTTCAATTAATAAGCAATACACACTAGAACATACTCCTTTGATCTGCTCCTTAACGGATAATTTCATTAGCTGTGCCTCTGCTCAAGTAGAAAGAAGCTGAAACACATGCCAGTGATTTAAATGCTCTTCGCTACCTACCTACTGGCTATTAGTTGATTTTGATGATGAGGCCGATGCCGACGCGCCGTGATTTTAGTCAATCCAAGAAGAAAGGGAAAGAGTGAAAAGCCAACTGTATTTGTGCATGCATATTATTATTATTCCATTCGATATTGACTAAAGCTCTCATCGCATCGTCGTGTCGCAACCTTTTTTGAGAAATCCCAGTCAACAAGTAGCATGTGCGAGTGTTTAATGTGTGCCAGAGTTGCGTTGTGTTGCCGAGTTTGTTAATGAAAAATGTAAATAACATTGTCACACTCGTTTTTCTCTTACACGGAGCAAGTGCTCGGTCCTTTTTTGAACTGTGCCATCATCTCACATCTCCATCCTCTTATCAACAGCTTCTGGCTATGCAAAAAAGACAAAACTCGTCAAGGAAGGAACGCAGCATCTCATAAGGAAAAGAGGGAAGAAATCTGCCCTGCCAGATATTTTGGTCATACCAAATATCACCATCTCAAAGGAGTAGTAGTATAAAGCGTGCCAAAAAATATATTTTGCATGTGGAGAGCCCTTCTCATTGTCATGAATAAAAAATGGAATGCAAATAATGCAACAATGGAATAGAAAGAAGGAGTAGTGGGAATAGAGAACAAGCGTTGGTAGTAAGAGTTGTTCAGTTTATACGGACGGACGACGACGTCGTCGAAGTCGTCATCTTCGTCGGTGTGCAAACAATAGGATGAATTGTACATGCTAAAAAAAGTAACAGCAGCAGCAGTACATAGTTCTTTTTAAACATCTACAACAACACATTGATCATAATAAAAATGAGATGTTTAATTTGGTCACACGTGACAGCGTCCTTAGAGAGCAAGGTGAATGTTAAATTTTGATCATGATCATGATGATTGTAATGCCTATTTAGTAGTTATGCAGATATCATTCTAATGGTGATGTGTAGACCTATTATGTGATGTGATTATAAATTTTGTTGACTCGACTCATATTTTTTTTTGCTGGTGACTGGACTTCCGTCATCCGGTTTTACTATTTTAAGAGTATCTTGAGGTTAACCCTTTTTGGTGATTGGATTATTGTCACGAAGTATATATCTGTAGCTCATGAAAGATTTGAGTGGTGCTAAATGTGAAATGCTAAATATGTAAATGTTAATTGTGTACAGTTTCCAAATTAAAAAATGGTCATCGCACCATCACCATCTGTCCTCACAACGAAAAATAACAACGGTAACAATATCAAAGCGGATGTGTCACACTCAATGATGGACTCAGCCCGGGTTGGACTCGACTATATTGTCGAGAATAGTGACTACACAGAGAAACTCGCTTCTGGTAAGTGGTTGGCCTTTGTCACATTTTTGTTTTACTTTTAATTAATTCGTAAACCCACGACACAAACCACAACCCTTCTGGTAGGTAGATACCCCTTGTTTTCATGAGTATATGCTAAAAATGAAGTGTCAAGTCAACAAAAATTCAAAGAAAAATTAGCCTGCTTAACAGTAAACTCTTAAAAAGTCAGTTTTACGTTTGTTATTCCACCATATTAAAAACAGAATTAGGAGAAGAGTAAGGAGGCTAAATGTGTTTTTAATACGTATGAAAACATGAGTGGCTAGCAAAAGTTTTATGTGAGCTAGCTAATCTTGTGTACACAGGTATATATTGTATGTGTGGTTAGATTTGATTTATAGCTTGAATTATATGACTAAGATTTGTCAAATATGGTTCGACCGAGAAAATGTTCGTTTTTTGGCTTGACAAGGTCGATTTTACATGAGCAAAAGTTGACTTTGAAAGTCATCCGTCGTCGTCCTCTCATCTATCCATACATTAAACGCACACCAAACCAAACGAGCGTAGAATATATCCGCTCTCTTACTTCATGTAAGCTCAAAATTGTACATTTATTTATTTACTTTGGCAGTGCCTCAATAAGCGAACTCAAATGCTTATCCATTTCCATTATTAGTGCTGAGGTTTGACTCTCTGAGGCATGTAGGTAGTTTTGAATGGCGATGATGCAAATTAATGACTTTCATTAAGTCACAGATTTGGAATTGACATTAAAAATTAAGTGCTATATTCACATTCCAAATGAGAGGGATTTTTCTCGTTCTGTTGCACTTTTTTACTACCCTACATATTTACTTTACCGTCTGTAATTACATTTTTGTGTGCAATAATAGTCACACATGAAAATCCAAGCTCATAAGATGGCTCATTTCTTCCAAAGTTAAATTTAGTCATTGTTTATTGTAATTTTGACTTTGAATACGTCTCTTTCTCTGCTGATTAGTATGCAATAAAAATGTAAGATGCGCACAAGAGTAGAGAGTGCAATGGAGACAAGAAAAATGGGTGGATCATCATCATCATCCATTCCCCAAAAACATTTATTGAGTTTAGTAAAGTAGACGCCACAAACCGCCCAGAAATAAGTGTATTCCAAAATAAAGATGACAACAGAAATGGTAATGACAATGAAGAGTTGAGCTATCTTATCGAGGTTAAAAATGTATTTTTTCCCCTAGCATTCCAGTTTTACCTTGCAAAAAAATAAGGAGACGTGACAATGAATGTCTGTCAACCGTTTTAAAACTGTAGCATGTATGATGATGTTTATGTAAACTGTAGCCATTTTGTGTTGCCAATGCCATTGTCATTATCACTTCATTTCCTTTTATATAAATTTGCATATTGTTCGTCTAACGAGTTCATTATGAACTTATCAAGAGTGTAAATCCCCGTTGTAAATCAGATGAAACAAATTGAGTTGTAAAAAGGATTTCTTATCAGCTTAAATTGAATTCAATTAAATTGAGTTTGGCGCAGTCATCATCACACACGCCAGTTGCCCCAAGAAAAGAAATAACGTAAATCAGGTGCCATCAAACAAGCTCCGAGTCACAAAGGAATGAAATATACGTGTTTGATATTGTTGTTCAAAGAGATAGCCATATTTCTCCTTATAATTTAGTTGTTCTAAGAAAAAAAGGAACAGAGTTGTCATATTGCTTCTATCTATGGAAATTTTTAGTACCCTTTAACTTACTCATTCACAGTGTTTGATTTAGAAAAAGGAGCTAATTGTGATTGACCATTGTGAAACGTATAAAATTCATAATTGAAGAATTCAATCCACTTTGGGATTTTTTTTATGTGAGCACACATGTTTATATCAAAGTTGCTCAAATTATATATCTCGGCACTTGCCTCGCGTGGAGAGGAACCCAATGAAAAAATATAAATTGAGCTTCCCAAAAAGATGTTGATCCACGTCATCGTTTCAAATTAAAAATGTCAACTGTATCAAATTATTGCAGAAAAGTTATTTGCTTGTTTTGATTTTTACCACCCATGCCAATTTGTGAATGCAATTGCAATATATAAAATAAACCATGTAGGCGAGCATCATGGTCAGTCCAGGTTGACAAACAGGTGGTTTTGAGAGGATGGAAGATGTTGGTGGCACCTGCAAAGTTATAATTTGAGTTTACAATTAACGTTGCGTAATTCCACACTCATTTGAAGCTCATTCATTGTGCGCCTGAAATTAGAAACATCATACTGGAGTATTTGTTTATTTATACTTAATAGAAAATGGAATATATATAATTCCATTTGTGGAGTGTGACGTTGAGGAATAGCGCACATATGCTTGGCAATCACATCACCACAACATGTCCAAATATGTGGCTCTCTCTCATATCTTCAGGTTGATGAGGATTTTAAAGTTTGGGGATCAGGTACAAACCTGCTGCGAAAATATATTTTTACAGATTTAGTTATTTGCATAGTACTCATTTAAATTACTTGCAGAAACTGCTACAGGTGGTGTGGTATGTATGCTATGGTGGTCTAGTGTAAAGATTCCAATAACAGCCATCATTTATTTTATTGTTGAGCATTTTTACTACTGAAATTTTTCCTCTCCATATTCATCCTCAGAGTGAATGACAATTGACAATGAAATGTTAAACTGCATTCCATCCAAATTCCATCTACAAAAAGATACTTATGATGGGGTCGTATCAATATAACAATTACTTTCGATTTCAATTCAGTCTGATAATGAGACGTGTATCAATGAAATATAAACGGATTGCAGAATTCACTCTTGCTCTCAAAGCTATCTAATTATGTATAGATTTTGTGAAAAGACAGACGGACAAATTTGTCTCCACCCGCAAGTAAACTTATTCATGCCACGTACCCCCAGCACTAGGTAACTGATCGTGACATGTCCATTGAATTCCTTTTTAATGAATGATAGATTAAATCAGGGAAGAAAGAAAAACCTGCATAATAAATACTAGCTCACTTTGCGAGCCAAATAATCCCCTCACTTTCATGTCATTTGGTTCAACTTGTTATCAATACTCCTTCGTCTTACTAACAACCACGCTAGTTTATCCCTGACCCTTGCTTCACCTGTCTCGGCAGTGCATAAAGTCAATTAGAAAATGAAACAATGCGCATATTGTCCTCTGAGATCTCCTGAAAACCGTCATATTATATAGTCAAGTGAGCCAAGTCAAGTCATGCGTGTAGTGTTATTACGATCGTTGTAAACAAGCCAAGCAATTTGTTCACCTTTACAACTCAACACAAACCGAAAAGAGTGAAAAGCCGATTTTCTACTTGACTCAACCTTCAAGGCATACACATTTTTTTCTTTATATTTATGTACTCGTCAGTCAGTCTCACTATCTTTGACGATGAGTGATGAGATAACTTGCCATAGCCAAGGAAAAGACGGAAAATACGTATTAACAACACAACTCCTCTTAGTTGATTGTAGTCAAAGGAAAAATACAATGCAAAAATGGCAAACGGCAATCACTCACATTCACTGCAAAAAAATCTGTATCTTTAACACCTTCGAATATATGAGTGCTTTGCATTTACGCATTTAATTTCAATGAAAAGAAAGAAAAAGAGATCATGATCATCAACGATCATTCTTAGCTACTACCATGTAATCTTTCCAGCAAAACAAAAGGCAAATTATGACGATACCTTGGTTTTTACCATCATAAACATGTCAACAGAGTTACAATTACTGAGGCTCATTTTCTCACTTATTGTGTGACGTATCCTATTGTGATGTTGTTACAGTCACCCAATTTTTAAGATTATTATTAGTTTTTTCATTGATAGTAGTACACCTGCTGCTTTTATATATTTGGTTGTATGCTCGTTACCTATTGGGAATTTATTTATAAACATCCTGTTTCTTGAGCTCCATCATCTCTCCACATTTTTTGGAGAAAAATCCCATTTGCATAAAAATTGTGATTTTTTAAGTCACCCTCAGAATGCCCCCGTCGATAATGAATCATCAGAAAGGATGCCAACAGCAGAATGAGCAACGAAACACAAAATTTATTCGCTGAAAATGACGTGTCTGTACCTACACTTATGTTGTATTTGTGGAGCCCCATAAAATTTTTTTTATTCTTTGATTTCAGCACTGGAATCCAAGAACTTTGTTGTGAAGAAGCAAGTTTTTGAGCTCCTTTCGGCCCTCTGTGTGTACAGCAATGATGGCTATGCCAGAACGCTGGAAGCAGTTGACTACTACAAGGTAAGGTGGAGAAAAGAAATAAAAAAGGTTTTCAGTCATGATCGAACATAAAGTTGAATGAGGTTTTGAAGTTTTTATTGCTTAAATATTGCGTGATGATGAGTAAAAATGTTTAAACGAACATAAACATTTCAGTTCAAGCTAAATACATGCTTACCTCTTGCTTGCTTGGAGGATGGATTGGGTTCCTTGTAAAATTCAATTTTTCACTTGAATTCAGTTCCTTTTTTTGGAATGATATTATTATTATTATTTCTTTTCTATAAGAATCACTGCCATATCATCGTAATTAGCAGTAGTGGCGTGGTCATTAAATCCTGAGCTGCGGATCATTTTCACTTTTCCAAACAAATTATTCATAGTTCCATTTCTGCAGTTTGTTTTCCTAACCAGCACCAAACGCCAGCCAACTAAGCCGCTACTAATGATGTTTAGATAAGAAGTAAAGTATTGCTGTACATTTATAATACACAGGGAAACTGAGAAGACACGTTTTTTCTTTAAAAAAATAATAAACAAAGTGATGATTATTATTGGTTAATTCATTAGCAGCCCTGTCAATTTTTTTTCTCCAGCTGCCTCCTGAATCACGCTGGAAGGGGAAAAGTTTGATTTATTGCCCTGTAAAATTCAATAATACGCTTTCAGCATATCGTCTTAATAAACATGTTCATCATGTGTGTTTCATAAACCGCTTCGCATCATAACTCTGTCTGTACGAGTAGGTACTGCGTCATTGCTCGTGTCGTGAGTTTCTTTTAAGTTGATTGATTTGTCATGAAATCTATTTTTGATGAGGTTTGCTCTCAGCACGTCTTCCAGGCGCAAATTATTATTTTGAGTCGATTGTGATTGTTGACGTAATAGACCCATTCCATTGTATGAAATTAATATTAATATCCACATTTTTTCCCAGAAACATCGCAAGGAACGATATCGTTTCAAGTTTATCGTTTCGGAGCTCCGTAGCGGACCCAACGTGGAGTATCAAACGGCCGTGTTGGCATTTATCAACTGTCTAATTTTGGCGACGCCAGATTTGCACGAGAGGATTCGTATTCGGTCCGAGTTTATCGGTTTGAAACTCCTGCAAGTACTCAATGATTTGAGGTATGATGATTGTGACGGAGCAAAATAAAATATTGGTTTGTGTTGACTTTTCCTGTACAAATATTACTCTCAAGAACACGTTTGTTCGTTGCTCCGTCGTACCTAGTCATGATGAATTATGAATGATGATGACGATGATGACGAAAGTACAAGATTATTATTTTTCAAAATGTCATGTTTATCTTGTTCCTGAATGTACAACAAGCATGCTTGTTAAAAGTACAGTGGTTTGGTTGCTCTCCTCAAGAAATAGATTGGCTGTTGTTAGCTTGATTATTGCAGGACAAGTAGGAAAATGGAGACAGGAATCTATGAGATAGTTCTAGAATTTGGTTAATAAACAATAACATTAGGAAAGAAATAAAATCTGTGAGTTGAGTGAAGCCCAGCTCCCTACCTAAGTAACTTAAAAAAGTACTGTAGTGGGGAGAAGTGAGTAGTTGATTATTATTGCAGGTGTAGTTGTCGAAGGAGCACGTTTGGTTGTTGACGTTAAAAAATGGTAATGTATGCGTTGGAAAGCGCAATGTAACATTATCTGGGAGACATGAGGTTGCATAACAATATTGCATTGTAATTCGCGTCTCTCTCCATGTTCACCACTTTTTTCGTCGTCATCATCATGATTTTTATCATCGTCGACATGGAACTGAGCATTGAAAGACGAGAGGTTGTAATATCTCATGAAAAATTATGGTGCTAGTTAGCATTATGCTCAAATCTACTTATGCTGCTGGTTGTTACAGGTTCAGGCATAAGGACTCTTCAGACTTGGTTGTTCAACTTGACGTTTTTGATGAGCAGAGGGAGAGTGATGAGTCTCAAACTACTCCAGCTCTGTCAGGAATTGATTTATCAAGTCCTCTAGAAGTCTTTTATGCCATTTTAAGACAGATTTCTGACAGTCCTCAAGAAATTCCTTTTTTATGCATTCTCCAACACTTGTTGCGTATTGATGCGAAAGAACCCATTTCCGACCTGATTTGGGATGCGGCAGAGCGACTCGTTCATCGGGCTACACTTCTCGAGTCGAGAGATGATGCCTTGAGAATACTGAAGTCGCCAAGCAGATCCAAATCGTTACAGAAAATTAAAGGTACACGACAAAAATCCGTATAGTGCCGCATGCTGTGCTAATGGTGATGCTTTTATATTCAACTAAAGAAGGAAAGAGCTTGAAACAAATGCATTATTAATTTTTCGTTTCAAGGTTCCCAAACTGTGGTGACGGTGGGAGACAAGTGTTCATGCAACTGTCACAAATCAGAGCGGAAAGGCTCTGTAACGGTAACGCTACTCAATGCAGACCCATCGGAAGTTCCAGTTTCAACAGAAGCCGGTCCTCCTCCCCCACCAGCACCTCCTGCCGCCCCTGCACCACCACCTCCTCCACCTCCACCACCTGGAATGGGTGGTCCACCACCCCCACCGCCTCCTCCTGGTGCTCTCCCTCCTCCACCACCTTTTGGTTCTCCCCTCAGAAATGGGCGAACGCTCCAGGAGCTCCTGACATGCCAAAACTACCTCAGCAAACGATCCCCTTGCCAAAAACGAAGATGAGAACGGTGAACTGGAACAAAATCTCGAGTGGTCAGGTGCTGGGTGGTAATAAAAATAATTTATGGGCAACCTTCGCAAAAAAGCATTCAAACACCACAGCCACCCTGGACTGGGCAGCACTGGAAGGTCTGTTTTGCATTCAGACCGAGAACATGAAGCTAGCCCAGAATGCTGCGGCTGGTGTAATAACTAAAGCTCCTGCATCCACAACAACAGCAGCTTCAGGAGGGCCAGGAGCACCGAATCCAGACAACAAAGGAGCCAGTCCACTCAAGAGGGAAACTAATGAGGTGAGAATTTATGTGACAGTTTACCCGTTCCATGCGAACATTACCATAAAATTTCAAAGCTAAGCTGAGCCACACACTAAGCATCTCTTTAAAAGTTGTAACTTGGTAGGGTTGCGTACGTGACCTTTAAGCAAATTGTATATTTTTATGAGATTTTAATTTTTTTCCCTCATCTCTCGCAGATCTTGTTACTGGATGCAAAACGAAGTTTGAACATCAACATATTCCTCAAACAGTTCAGAAGGTAGGCTTTAAAACAATTTCTTTAACTGTGATAATGATGATGCTGATTCCCATTCTCGCTCAACATTTTGGCTGGTTGCAAACCTCTAGTAATTAGCACTCCATATGAGCAGTTGTTCAAATTACGAAATGTCTTTTACGACTCAAACCAAATCATGAGCATTGTCCTTCTTGGGAAGGAGGGAGAGGAGCAGAGATAATTAATGTATGAAATATTTTTATGGTTTTCGCTACCTCATCTCATCTACATTGAAAAGCTCAAACACAGACGTCATCCAACACATTGTTGAGGGCAAGTCTGAGGACTTGGGAACGGAGCGGTTGCGCGGTCTCCTCAAGATATTGCCTAGCAAGGATGAAGTAGAAATGTTAAAGTCCGTCCCCAAAGAAGACCAGGAGCGACTGGGTGCAGCGGAAAAGTTTATTGTACAGTTAATCCGTCTCAACGGATATCGTTTGAGATTGGAGGCGATGTTGTTGAAGGAAGAATTTGAATCATGTGTGAGCAGCCTTGAGTCCTCGATAAATGTTATTCTTCAAGCTACACACGGTAAGAAAATCACTTTACAAAAATTGAGTGACTGACACTCGGTCTTTTTGCGCAAGTTTTCTCATATGCAAAATAGAAATCTGGTTACGCCCTCGTGTCCATCTCATCCTAATCGGTGTGTGTTTGTACAACAGGAAGAAATAATTGAATTTTTGATATATATTCGTTCCACAGATGTAAAAGCTTCACAGCAGTTTCAAGATGTTCTCTTCATGGTTCTCGTTGCTGGCAACTTTCTTAATTCGGTAAAAAAACGAAATAAAAATGAGTTGCTAGCTTTACATGCATACTAAATTATAGTCCGAGTTTGTGTGCATAGAAGACTACAACAATATCCATTTCATGGAGTTTGTGCTGAAATTAATAAAAAAAATCTATTTCAAATAGGGAGGATACGCCGGAGACGCTGCGGGGGTCAAGTTGTCTTCACTTCAGAAGATTGCAGACATTAGAGGCAATCAGCCTGGTGTCAGCTTGATGCACTTTGTAGCAATGGTATGTTTATGCATATGCTTAATCCTTTGAACCATAAAATTATCAATATGCGTGAGAACGTGAGCAAGATTTTGATTGCGGTTGAATCACCATGATTTCCCTTTAATTAATTCTCCTTTTTTGGTCCATCAATCTTTTCACTTGTCTAATTTTGCAGCAAGCAGAGGCCAAGGATCCAAAGTTGATTAGTTTTGTGGAAGACATGGCATCTCTGGAGGAAGCTTCCAAGTACTGGTTTTAGTAGTAATTAAGTCTGTCATATTGAATTTAAGAAATGGGATGCATTTACGCATTGTTTTTATGAACTGTTTGCAGAACAAGCATTGAGCAATTGAAATCAGAGATATTAGGCTTGAAGACGAAGGTTGTCAATATTGACAAGCAAATTCAGGATCCAAACACTCCGAGTGAAATTAGCCAACAATTCGGCCAAATTTTTACGGTAAACTTTGAATTCCGGAGAGAGTTAGGATTTTACTGAATGAGAATTTTACATGAGAGCGATTTTGACAATGTAGGACGCAACCTACCACCTTTCTGCACTAGAAGGGTTTCTCACTCAAGTGGAGGAAGTGCGCTTGGACATGGCCCAGTTTTTTTGCGAAGAGTTACAAACATTTAAGCTGGAAGAGTGCTTCAAAATCCTGTACTCTTTTACTTCCCGATGGAAGCAGGCATCAATTGAAAATGGGCGTAGGAAAAAGCAGGAGCAGGAAGCAGCTCAACGAAAGAAAATTCGAGAGGAGCAATTTCAAAAGCGGCTGCAGCTTGGCTGGGAAACTCCTCAAACTGATAATGTAAAATAAAAACTCCTCAAACCTTTTATTATGCTAAATTTTGCATGTAAAAACTTTTAATGGGAATGCTCGGTTTTATCAAATTCAAGAACAAGCAAGTGCCACTTAATGCCGAAGATGAAATTTTCATTGCCTGTTCTCCTCGTGTTGTCCGTCGACGTCTTGGTTCCCTGTCGGACCAGGCAAATAATAATTTGCAAAGTCCTGACCAACTAACTCTACCTTCTCCAGGTAAAGCCTTGGGTATTTCCAATCTTTAAATGATTTAGGTGTAGATTGGGCAATAAATTCATCAAATAATTTGCAGATACGACTCCAAACGGTTCATTGCGCCGTCGCCGAAGTCGCGTTCCATCCGACGAGGATGAGTCCGGTTTAATGGACTTTCTCCGCTCGTCAGGTAGTGAGAATCTTCGGGAGCGAAAACCAGAACAGTATGGCTCTCTAGACAGATCTTGGTCCAGAAAAGCGAGGAGACGACCCAACTTGATGGATTATTTAAATGATGAAAGAGAGCGACCTGTTTCACCTGCTCCGGGTCACAAGGACTCTCACCACAACAATCCTACCGTTCAGATAGACAGTTGTGGTGACTCGAAAACAGAAGAGACCAAAAGTCCATCCAGGTAATAATTTCCAAATGTTGAATTAAAATGGCCTTTTTGCATAAAATTACAATAATAAAGCCATTTTATACCTAGGGAATGGAGAGAACGTATTGCTGCTTGGTTTGTTGATTTGGAAAATGGGGGAAGCGGAGACACGCCTAAGCGTCGATCCCCACCCAGACGCTTTGTCCGAAGATTTGGAGAGCCACGAGAAGTGGTGGTGGGGGGCTCAAGGGGACTAGCTACCTTGCCAGAAGGTATGCACGAAGAGCACGAGCCAGTTTTCAGTACCTACCAACGTGTATACGCAGACAGACGACCGTCACTCAAGCTCAACACTGATGTCGTTAGTGCTATGGAAGCTATAGAAGGTAGGGCACCAAGCTGTTCTCTATTTTTAAGATTTAAATGGGAGATTTCTAGTTGAAAACACATCCAATAATTTCATACACTTCCACAGAAGTACAAAGCCCTACAAAGGAACGACCAGTGGCCAGGAAATCAATTGTGTCTTTGAGCAGTATGTTGAATAATGAAAACAAACGAAAAATTGGTAGTGATAGAACGCCAAAAGAGCCAGCTCAAGCAAAGGTAGATGCTAATAGTTTCACCCCATTTATTCCAAGCTTACTCTTCTAAACGCTGAGTTTAACCCCCATTTTTTTCAGGAGACTGACGGCCGACGATCACTTATTGGCTCTTTGGGCGCCTCTGAAAGTCATGACGAGAAGCTAGTTCTGTACATTCCAGAAAAGTCGCTGACAAATTCCAATGGAAAGTCCATTCGACGAGTACCTTCAGTCTCGATAGCTGACAAGAAAGAGGATGACTACAGCAGCTCAAATGCTGGCACAAAAGAAGGGTTTGATAGATTTGCATCCATTCGCAGATCCCGGCGCTATAAAAAGGGTCCGGAACTAACATCCTCATCCACCCCGAGCTCTCCCATAATTACTGGTTCCAACACGATGACAAACAACTCTGGGATGAGCTCTCCATCAATTACCACCACTAGACCAGAGCTGTTGACCCCCACCGCAGCTATTCGCTCACGTATTTCAACATCATCACCTTCCAAAACTGAGCCAATCAGATCTGAAAGCATGAGAAGTTCTGAAAAACCTTCGTTGAAACCAGATAGTAACATTTCCAGTAGCAAGTCTCTCCGAGCTCCAGTCCGCCGTCGTCATGACCCTCGTAGTATGAGCACTATTGAGCCTCGTGATGTGAAACTAGCCATGAAGAATAATGCCACAATCGGAAGCGAGTCACAGGCTCCCGTGGTCAGCTCCCAGAATGGGACGAGCATTGTTCAAATTCGGCACGGTGCTTCCAACGGAGCCCCCAGTCGAATGTTTAGTAGCTCGAAAACGACGCTCAGCTCTTCTCCCGGCACTGCCGAGAGGGATGAAGGGTTTGAGGAGTCTCACAGCTCATTGTCTGAAACAAATAGTCAGTCTGAAGCTAACATTATTCTAACAAAGGATGCCACGTCCGCAGCAAATGGTAGTCACTCTGCGGACAGTAGAGTTTTGCAGAGGCGACCTTCCCGAACGTCGATGACCTCTTTAAATACCCCAAGCAGCAAGGGCAACAGTTTCCGCGAAAGTAATAACAATGTAATTAGCCAAAACTATAAGAATAGCTCTAGACAAAGTTTACTAAGTTCTCGGAGCTCCCTCACAAGTCAAACAACGGTCGGCACAGTAAAAGAAAGTAGTAATCATCTTAATGAGTCAAATAACAAGAAAAATGGGAGCAAGTCCAGAATACCTGACCATCTAGAGTCCACCTATTCCACACATCCATCCACCCACACTGGCTTGAGTAGTAGAAGCAGCAGCAACGGCAGCAATCACTCCTTCTCCTCAAAAACCGTAAAAAGCGAGAATGGTCACAATAATAACAATAACAACCTTGAAAAGAAGTCGAGTGGTAAAGGAGTGAGAATCTTCAGCTTCATGAAACCAACGGCGTCGAGCCAAGCCAAGGATAAAATTGAGCCTCCTTCCAAATCAAAATCTAAAACTTCAATCAAAAAAGCCTTCAAATAACCAGGTTTTCTTACCAAATCATATATTTGTCGCTCACCATACCACATTGTCGCCTTTCAATTATTATTTTTTGAAATGGACATAATAATTCAGGGAGAAAGTTCTCGCCTAACCTTGCATGCAAAACTTAGGCAGAGAACGGACCATTCACTATGCATTCAACTACATACCATTTAATAAAATAAATACCTCACTTCCAAGATTCAAGTATACCATAAAATTAAATCGTACTTACTACACATTTCGACGCGCGCTTCTCCTCGTTGCCATCAATCACGTGGGTATATCACCTTCCTCCGTTGTATTAAACGGATTTGAAGCTTTTTAATAACCGTGTTATTTTTCTGTGCCAATCAATACATTACGGGATATTACAAAACAAAATAAAAAATAAATGCTTCTATATTTTTTTGCTGATCTCGTTTGACTGACGATGAAAGCGGTAAGTGCCAGTTACACACACAAACATTGAGTGTCCATTGTAATTGTTAGTTTGTAAAAGGGAGTTTGATTGGCGAGATTAGTTTAGTATCAATTTATCTTAGACATAATCATTATAACACTGGAGGTGCTGCTGAGAAGAAGGGAGCAAGAACCTTTTTTTTTTGTCAAAGGTTGTTTTTATTCATTCATTTCATTCCATGTCTTCTTAAGTTAAGTTTTTAAGTATTAGCTGTCATTAATAACCACCAAATATACGATTCAACATGTTTTACATTGTTTTTTATTCCAAAATCTTGACTATTAATGAAAATCATTAAACAGAATAACGGGTATATTGTATTATTATGAAACTTTAAAAAATACATGCATAAATAGTTGTAACTAAACTTCAATTTTACTAAACACGATGTATACCGGTTTTAAATTAATATATATTGTAGACATACAACCATAGATAGTAAGTTTATGGTAGACATAATATATTCATATTGCATTGTTATAAATTCAACGCGTAGTTGCTAAGTTACGGTGTACTTTCTTTGTGCAATAATAAAACATCTACCTATTCATTAATTTTCCGATCGAATTTACAATATGCTGGGGATTCATGCCTTATTACAGCTACAACTACAAGTCGTATCAAGTATACCAGTCGTGCAATGAATCGTTGACGTTGTAACATATTATTCAAATTTGAATTTTATACATTGTATGAATGCTAGACGATAATAAAAATATGATGCTACAATATTTCAGTATTGCTCGTTTTCCGCTAATTTTTTGGAAAGATGATGAGGTAAAAGAGAAGAAGAAGATGAAGTGAAAGCTTTCTTATTTCAAGTTATTCGCATTTGCATAGGAATTCACTTTTCAATTTCATGGCAACCAGTCGTATTTAATTAATTATATTCCCTTTGAGGAATTGAAGTAGTAAGTAAAATATATTCATAGAAAATACAAACAGCAATAATGCAGTTGGATTATCTTTTGCATCAATTACCGATTGATTTCTCATAGATGGCGTACATTCTTTTATTTGATGATAATATTTTATGCAACTAATTAGGCTCCGTCTACTTCTTAAAATAGACTTCTCTGGCTTTGTACAACATCAAGAAAATTTCAATACTTTCACAGGGTTATACTCGACAAATTTCTATAGTAACTTTATTGACAATCCATCCTGAACCCTGGAGGGTGGTATATATAAGTGCGAATTGTTGTTGTTGATTGTTGAAGATTTGTCATCGTTTGGTAAAGGGTCTCTTCAAAATTTCCAGACATTACAAAATCCGCTTAGAAAAACTACTTTTTCCAGTAGGGATGTGAAAGCTGTTTAATCGAATATATATTTTCAGGATCATGAGTAATTGGGTGTTAGTTGCCTCATTAATTCTTTGTTAGTGAACAGGGATCATTAAAGTGGTCTGCCTATGTTTTTAATTTCCAAATAAATTGTTGCTCTATTGTGTAGCTTCGTTTTGCAACAACTACAACACAATTGGGATTCAATCTTACAGCTTACATCTACAAGTCGGTTCAAGTATACCTGGCTTGTTGTGAAATGTTGACGTTCTGCAAAATAATTATAGTATTTTGACGTTTATACAATGTGTAAATTCTAGACCATAATGAAGATATGACGCGACAATACTTCATTTGATTTCGTTTATCGGTAAATGGATGCCGACGCGGTGAGATAAAAAAAGGTTAGTTAGATACAAAGCTCATAATATGCAGGTAGCATCCCACACTCATGGAATAATTGGCCTAGAAAGATATTCATTTTTACTGGATCAGAACTATCATTTACCCTGTTTCATTTATATACACGCAATGTCCAGACCAGACAATATTTTTACAATTGTCAAAACATCTCCAAAAACAATTTAATAGACCTTTTCATATTTTACCCAACAACCTTTTGCGTGTATTAAAACGGATATGCCAAAAAAAAACACACTTCATTCATTCGATACCTGACACACGACACCATGCCATGCCAGGAGAGTCTGGTTTTTTGCTACTTTCTACCCAAGGTCATCCAAGATGTTTTCTAGTATCAGCTACAATCAAACATAAAGATTAATCCCCAAACTGTTTTTATGTCGCTTGGTTAGGTAGGTACTTTTTTATCCAGTTCTTTTGAGTTTGCGAATGATTTTTTACATAAAATTATTTATGCATGCGTAAGAAAATTCGATTCTTGTTTCCCAAATGTGGTCTATGTGTGCCTTAAAATATGCCTGATTCTCTCGCATCCATATCCAGTTTTATCAGTATTTCCATCCGCGTTTTGTATCAAATCAACTGAAATATTATTTTAAAAAGGAATTTGCGTACCCAACCCAGATTTCACAGGTGTGAAGATGAAGAACGTGAATTTCCACCGTCAATCAATATAATCTTTTCATAATGAGGCGAGTGTGACATGTTTGTCCCAAAATGATTGAAGTAAATGAAGATGAAAAAATGTTAAATTGAAATTGTTATTGGTTCCAGCACTTTACAAGAAAAAGTTGACACATAAAAACGCTGAGAGAACCGCGTGCGTAGTAAAAACATTAAGTTTCTCTTAAAATTGGCAGCTACATAACTGGTTGCTAAAAATGCCGTTGCTACTTTGCATAATTATATGCAGAATTCTCAATTGGCTGGAATGGAAAAGGGGCGATCTTCGAAATAATGCGACTGGTTGTGTGAGTTTTTTTTTGTGTGAAAAGTTTCTAGCAATGTAGTAAATGGGTAACTACCTAATACTTTTGATGGGATTCATTTTAGTTACATTGTGTGGTTAGCCTTGACAAATTTAATGGGTACTAAATTTATGCAGCAGCATCATTTTCCCTATAAATGTGCTACATTTGGAATAGGACTCACTTTCCCTTCGATTTTACTGAATACACATAACGATAAACCATTATGGATATTATTTGCATAAAACAAAGGAACGCTTTATCAATCAACTTAAGAGCAGATAATTCGCTGACATGGAAGTTCTTCATTTATGCTTCTCATTCCCAAATATTCAATGAACATTTTTATGCGTTTTATGATCTACAGCGTACCTACTGCTTTTCCTGTGACTATTAATTTAGTTCTTCTCTTATGAACGTGATCATTACCATTTGTGCAACGTACTTGTAATTTTTTACAAAGTTATATATTTTATATGCTTCGCATGATTGTTCGAAGCATTGGACTTATAGTTAGTAGATATGATTCACAAGCTTATCATTAAATCCCTTGCACCAGCTTAACTATTCATCACTTAATCCTTGCTGCATCCATGCATCTCATCAACACCGCACTGAGCAGCACTGTCAGAGGTATGTCAATAAACTTATCAAAGTTAACAATGCTTAATTTTTGTTTCATTATTATTTTACACAGCTGCTGTTTCCTAATTACGGCAAATTGAACAATAGGTTACTCCAGTTTTGCAAATACGAAGAGAAATTTAAGTTTTTATTACTGAAACCGAGCAGTAGTTGGTTCAGGGATTATATCACATTTTTCAAATTTTACATTTGATATCTAATCCATTTAAAAACTACATTTGGAGCCTGTTAGAGTCTAGACAGTGGACAATTTTTAATTTTATATGTTCACCATCGCCATAAAACTTTTGCAAAGAAAAAATAGTTCTATGGTAGTTAGCATGCAAGAGTTAAATCATGTTCTGTCCTCTTTATGTACCATATTAAAACGTTGACCTTGAACCGCAGTGATTAAGTAATATTTACGACAAACCTGCAATTTAACTTACGATCAGTGACTGCCACATACACTCCTCTGCAATTAGTACTGACTTTAATCCAGAAGTGTATGTACAGTGATGTGATTATATTATGACGTTTGATTATGATAACCCAGCCACTTGAAAATCAAAGGTTAAAACAACAAGAGTTGCAATCTAAAAGCCTAATCCGAGAGCGTGAACGTTGCGATTCTGCCATATGAACTCAAAAGTGGGCAAGCACTGCATTCGCTTATTTTTGGCTAGCAAAACTATTCCTTACCTTGATTGACACTTTTCCATTGAATTTAGAAATGGAAAACCCAATTGTAAGAGTGGATGCGACACGCAAGATAAGGCATAGTAGTTAATATGCATAATTTGAATGTTTTACATTTCTCGTTCTTTTGTGATGTGTTGAATGCATCTGTTGCTCGTTATTTTTCACCGTGCTCATCATTTTCAATATGAAAAACGTGCATGCAATTCTCATGTGATTTTCTGAGTAGCTCGACTAATAAATTTTATAAATAGCTTTATTGGACTGCCATTAAAGGTGCAAATAATATCGTTGAAAATTTTCCTGTAGTTATTTTGTTAATTATTTCCTCTATCATTCTGGTGATCCACTAAACATTGCCTACTGCTCTGCATTAGTCACTCAAAAACTGTGAGAACATTTTGCATACTCTCTTGCGATGCAGTGTGGTTTGGTTAGTATGACATAACAAGGGATAATAAGTCGAGGGGGCTAGCATATGCGAAACTTGATGCGATGATTTGTGAAGTTCACACGTGTGTTCGTAACTTTATTTAGGTTCTCTACTTTCTTTGAAATTTGAGTAAGGGCGTATCATTATGAAGTCGGACCTTTTATATCAACTGTTGGTTGAAGATACAGATTGTCGTCATATAATTTTTTTACCAACTCCAGTTTCGTCCAGCATGTTTTTCATGATCCTAAACGATTTTATGCATTTTTTGTTGCCTCATAATTTCTTTAAATGAATGGATGCAAAAAAATTGCACATGTTGGCCTAAGGTAAAAAAGGATGAATAAACAATAGCATAAAATTTTATTACCCTCATCTGGAAAATGGAAACCATCAACCCGACCAATCGTTTGGAACTTGTTTTGCCTTGAATTAATTTAGAATTTGAATGAAATCGGGAAGCATTTTGATTATGAAGGGCCTTCCCTAAATTGTTATAATTATTAGTATCCTATTTACCCATAAAAAGGGCTCCCGGGCTTCTCAACTATGTTGTGATAAGTATTCACCCAATACCCAAATTAAAAAAAGGTGCGGTGGATGCAAGCAGAAGCAAGAAAGTACAATTTGTAACGCACCCCTGTGGTGTGATCCGATCAAATGCAAAAGCTACTTTTCGTATTGGTGATTCCGAATAAGTCGTCGCAAATTCTACAGCCTATTATCAAACCATCATATATACCTATTAATTAACTCATTCTTTCTGCATCCCAAAAGGAGTGTATTTATTAAAGCAGCGTGATACACCTCTATCCTCTACTTGTGATATCATTTTCATCCTTTGATCATTGCCAGCAAACCAGTCCACAAGTATGTGTGCACATTAGGTTATGCAAATTCTGCAACTTTTTTTGGTACCTACGCTAATAAGTTGCAGTTCCAGCTGTTCTTTTGTGAATTTAATGATAAGTGCGTTGTTTGTGTTGGCTGTGGACTTCCAGTATAATTTACGGTTTGGCTTGTTATCGCTATCATATCAGCATGAAACCCATTTCACTTTTCTGCAGTGTCGTTCTTACTGGGTAACATTCTAACATACATTTAAGGCGAAACATATAATTGCAAAAAAAATCAGGTAATCCAGAATTTAATGGGATGGATTTAGAGGAAACTTGTGAAACCAATAACAAGACCAGGATTATCAATTTAGTCATGTGAGTTGGAATGTAACTACTGCACCTATATTGCATCATCTTATTCTATCCCATTGTTGCATCGTTAATAACCAATTTGTTTCCTACGTGACTAAATTGCTGTCGTGTAACATATCATGTGATATTTCCAAGGTTGCTATGTACGCTCGCGCTGGTCAAATGACAAGTACCCAATAACCCGGTTGATACGATAAAAAAAGACCAGACGTATACTCGATAAACTCGTTCGTGTTTCCAAAGTTTGCAAAAAATATTTGATGGAATCTATTGGAATTCTAGCATCAGTCAATCAAACAATAAAGACCACCAATCATGCTTGCTGGTGAATCGATATTTACAAAGCGATCAGACGAAAACGAAACATTTTTGCGGAGGCAGTGATGACGCTTGATGCATGAGAATGTGTGACATTTGAACCTATTGGTGAAACGACACCAAAGACTGTTAGTGAAAATGACTGAAAATAAGCAAAGCATATCTTGATCATTGAGAGACACGCTTTTCGTATGATATTCTTTAGTTATATGTCTACCGCCACACATTGTTTTTCACAATTGGCATGTAAATGGAATGTGTAGAATGAATTGGGGAGCTAAACTACTTTGTTTTCATACCATTCAGCTCTCCAGTAGAACATGTTCCTAACCTAACGTAATGATTATTAACGTGTGATTATCATACCTTGCAATATATTGTGTATTAACCATGTTTTTATTCATTCTCCTCATTTCCTCGATTTCTTCGTCTGGATCGAGTATACTATCGTGTTTTTATCATCAAATAACACAGTCAAGCGTCTAGACTCCAGAGGTAGGTTTGACTGGATGTTGTATGAGAGGCACAAAAAAAACTCCATTTCATCCACATACAAAAGGTAGCATATTAGTTGCCTATACGCACATGCATTTTATTTTGTAGTCAAGTACTCTCAAATATTTGTTTGCTGATTGTGAATCTGTGACTAGTATTTGTCATGGATAAAGTAAGGGAAAAGCCGTCACTGCTTTCCAATTCCCATGTACATCAATATTATAATGAATTTGATTTAGTGTTGCATGCCATGTTAGTGTGCAGGCTTCAGTGGTTCTGGACGAGTCAATAAAGCACGCAATCAAACAACCAACTTCTTTTATTTCTGCCTCACTGGCTGCCTCACAATTCATAAGTTGAACTGAGCTCGCAAAAAACAAGCTGGATAGCGTAGAGATAGAGATAGCATCCAACCATGTGGATATGAAATGAGTCGACTAAACAAAGCGGACTGGGTGCCGATGATATATGAAAGTTTATGAAAAAATGGTATTCCAACAAATAATGAATGTCCTCAAGTCAAATAAAAAATTATGAGCCCTCACGCATTCATACTAATGTCAGCTTCTGGTGAAGACAGCTTTTAAAACGTGACTTGCGAGAAACAGCTATTGGAAACTTGCTACCACCTACTTCTTTATATACTCACTATTTCTATAGTATTATTCAATACTCCTCTTTGGTATCATCATGGCGTGTGCACAACTGATTTCATGCTTGGCAAGTTCATTAGTAATCCTAGTTCACATTATTCACATATCTCATTAATATCAGCAGTTTACTTTCTCATGCAAAATCCAGCAGGTTTTTCTATACAGTCCGCATTCCGTTTGAAGGCCGAAGTCTCATTGAATGCACGTTCCTGAAAGAAAAACGGATTCCTAGTTTGCCGATTTTGCTTTGACAATTTGTTTTTTAATAAAGTAACGTTGATGCTTATGTCGATTGTTTGCGATTATTTGATGTGAAAAGATTTTAATCATAATAATAAAAACCAATAAACTTATGTCACATCGTTCCAACAACAAACAAGGCGAGCTGCAGCAGCCGTGGAGAAAATCTCGACGTAAAAGCCATTGCAACTGGGCATTGAGGAGGAACAGAACACAATATTTACCAATGCGTTATATAGAGAGGCTCAGTTATTTTTAAGTGTTAAATTCAAATAGGTCTAAAATTAAAACTTCATACATTCAACATAGAATAATTCAATTGAAAATTTCATAAGTCATAAACTACGATATTAGCTAGCTAATAAACCAAATTTTATGAAGTGCAAACAAGCGGGTGCTGTGATTTCTGCACTGAATTCTAGCAAATTGTAGTGCAAGCAAGAGCAAAGCAACTAGAATCCCACCATCATCATCGTCATCATAGTTTTTCTCTCATGATACTGCAAACTTGCTCCCAAAAGGCAATTTTCAATTCCAGTCTGCTTAAACTCAAGGTCAAACATGGTATATTTTTTATACCTACTATTTATCGTCCTCTTCACATACAAATATGTGGATGCACACATGCAAGATAGTTTGTATACATATAGTAATTGTGTTTGGTATGCACAACGCTGAGCTACAATATAGTTTTCTAAAGCCAGGGTAAATTTACCATTGACCGTGTGACGATGATATGATGAGAACAAGCTGCGCGGACAAGTTTTGAGTTGCACACGGAGTCCTTTTCATTACGCTCGTCATTCGATTCACTTTATGAGAGTAATGGCAACAGTAAAATCAACCTACAGCAGTATACTATTCATCTAAATATGCTGATGTGATGATAATACTAATGATGCTCATCCCAGCCTGATATTTGGTACTGGACGGGAGAAGTAAAAGGAATAAAAGTTGATGGACAACTAGCCAAACCACACGGTTACCTAGTTTTGAGCTACTAGATTCGTAAAACCATCATCATTATCATCACTAGGCTCCTTCTTGTGAGATTTATTTAAGCTCATTTTGATTTAATACTTTGCATACATCTATAGCTCTTTGCATAAATTCCATGAAAACACGTTCTGATCATGATTAACAATTATCCTTACCACTTAATTGAAATGGGTTAGTTTATAAATATGCTGTATAGCTGGTGATGTGACAATGACGCTACTAGACTAAACTGAGGAGGTGAGTTTTTGTCCTACCTGACAAAAAATTGTTTTGACGACCACTCCATTTTTTCGTTTTGGATAATCTGCTCATTAACCAGCAATGTGAAAATTTTCTTTCATTTCACAGGAGTTTCAAACTAGATCACCATCTATCTTGAGGGCATTGGTTTGGTGATGGTAACATAATATGGGTAATGATATATGATATGGCTACTAACTCATTATGTAGACAAGAAACTAGAGTATGATGGTTGACAACTTCTGGAGTGGATTTGTAGCCTCATGCATGGATGGATTTCAAACCAAGTCACATTGCTGGCACACACGAAACCAATGCTGGTTGCCCATTAAAAAATTTGAGAGACCGGTAGGAGGCTACAACGTGTTTCGTTTCAGCAGCCATGCTTATCTTATCATCGTGTCACGTTGGAGAGACAATAAATATCGGGAAAGAGCAGTGGAGTAGCAATTCAAACTAGACTAGCGATATTGTGACACGAGATCACTTGAAGCCAAATTACTTTCTTGATGATGTACTTCACCCAATGTAAAACTACGAGGCATTATTTAAGTTTTTGGGGACATGCAAATTCAATAGGAGAAATAAATTCTTTATTAAGCTATACCATTTCCGATCGGTTGGAAAAATTTCATATTTTTCCCACCCAGCGAATCCGCTATTAAAATGTGTGCCTAGAACATAGTGATAATTCCTCAAGAATGCGACGAATGACATTGCTCACAATCAGAGTTCCTGAATTTATGGCATATTTCAATACGTTCCACCACCTCACATTCTATGCAGATAAACATCACTCGCGTTTGCCTGCTTCCGATTTGTCATGCAAATATCAGCAGCCTTTTGAGGCATAAAATCCGTCAATTTCCTTCAAACATCAAATTGAGTCTTGTGCTGCTCACTGTCGCTATCATCAAGACATGCCATTCAAATAAGCCAATTCAGTATCATCTTACTTCAAGAAAAATGCTCCGTTCAAGTCTGCTACATACTGTGTTTACTTGAAACGAAAAAGTGTCATGGATCTGCAAAATCATCTTGCAGGTTCTCCATCTTATGAGCAGCTTTAATAAATCTGTTTGTCGATCGAATTCAATGAGCTACCATGCCATTTACTTAAGAGTACAAACACATGTTTGAAAGCCATAAACTCGGCTATTTACTCGATGATTCGATGAAATTTTATTATATAATGTTGACCTTGTCAAATGAACGTAATGTGATATTATGTCATGTCCGAATTGCGAAACACCAGAAGAATCAATAAATTATCAAAATGCATATGGCCAAGATGTGAATCGGCTATCAAATCATCAAATCAAAGTCTGTTCTCCAGTAAGCCCTGCATTTTAGGCTGACTTAATGGACCCAAGTGGTTGGACTGAGAAAGCTTAAGGCAAACCAACTCAATCTCAAGTATGTAGAATTGTAGACATATCATATTTATTCATCCTCATAAGATCATCAAACCCACTCCAAGAACACGATTCCAAGTAAGTAGACATCGTCATCATCATCCATCCATCCATCCATATCGTTATCAAAGAAAATAATAATAAGGATAGTTGACAAAATGGAATTATTGATAATTAACACTCAACATATGTTTATTAAAATCTACATATATTCATTCCTGGCAAAGTGGAAACGCTCACCCTAATGATGATGACTAATCTTTGAGTGTCTCCCACGAATTTAGAATGCAATTTACTAGATTGGTTATGTTGTAATGCCAAATGTCCTTTTGTGTTTGTTGTCACTATGCAATACAGGATTTTAATGAGTCGGGATTTTATGTTTGTGTGCAATACTTAATATTTTTGTGTAGGTACTCATCCAATCTACATTTAGAAAAATACAGAGCACATCTACAAATCAGTTTCGGTACTAAACTAGATTAGTACAGCAGCTAACTTTTGGGTATCAGTCATGACGACCAAAAGGGTAGCTGTACGGATACCGCGTTGAAGCTTATCAATGTTGGGCTGACAAATCAGAGTTCGTTGAGCATCTCTAAAGATTAGGATCATCATCATCATCACTTCAATATGGAAGTGTTCAGTCAGACTACAACCACACAGTTCATAAGGTTCGACCATTTCCTCCAGCGATTAGTGTAGAGATAGATCTTCCAACTGAATGTGTTTAGTTGGAAGAGAAAACAGTTAATTACAATGAGTGCTGGATGAAGATCAACGTATAGCACCAGGACGCTCCGAAATTCCAGAGTTTAAAGTTAAATCTCAACGTTACTGGTTTTCATTAAGTTAAGCTCTTGCTGGGGATTAGGGCTGTAGCTAACATCTTTCTACGTGTGTATTCTCTGGATAACACCTTTTTGGAATACAGATGGGCTCAAATCTCAGCAGAGCAAAGTGCATTTCACTGTCAAGCAAAGCAAACCAACCAGCTACACCGTAGATGGGAACATGGTATGTATGAATGTGAAAAAATATATGCCTGCATGTGCTCGTATCTTCATCAACTTTTTCATCAGAAAGATAGAACATGTTTTAAGATTGCTGCCTACTGCATTATTACAATTGACATCACCACACTGCTCACACCACAGCATCCTTGACTTTGATCACGTTTGCCTAGTACTGAACCTGACCAAACAAACTCGTTCTATAAATGTTACAATTTAAACTCCAGCCAATCCAGCAAAAGCAATCAAATCCTTTTTCCTTCACCTCAAGCAAAAACCGACGAACGAAGACGAACATATATAGAGAGAAAAAAGCATGAATTCACATTATTCCATTACGCTCGTCATTCCTCATCATCATTAGTAGTATCACTGGATACTTAGTTGGTAGCTCTGGGATCGGCTGTGGATCGTGTGCAATACATTTGTATTCTTCTTCAATGCAAAACTTACAATGTTAGTTACTTAATAATCCAAGACACTTGCAATGTAGCTCAGATCTGAGCCTCACTTGTTGTTAGAATCATCAACTTGGTCGTGTTGGTAGCGTTATATATATGAGAGTCCATTATTGCTTCCACACAACGTGATTTTACGATCATGCAACTTTGCCCGTCTTTCGTATCATCTGCATATTATGTACCTAGCAAGAATTAAGTGAAGTGTTTCTCGTTTTATTCCCTTCGCGTGTATTCCAATCTGCATACATTCTTTTATATTCCAAATATTTTTTTTTTACCTTTGCGTATCATCATCATATTATTCCATTCGACTACACACTCCGCTTTAATATCAGTAGATAAATAATAAGAACTCATTTCTCAATTGTAATGTGTGAGAGTGATTGGAGCCGCATGTAGTTTACTTTATCATGTAGATAGGTACAATGGTTTTTGTACTCAATCCATGTGATGGGATCTCTCTTCCTCCGTGTTTGTATCTGTGTGTGTCTCTGATTGACGGCTGGAGTGAGAGTGTGGTTTGGATTCCTTGCTATTCATGCATGAGAACATGACTGCTGATGATAATAATTGTACTGGTAGGGATTCAACTCAATTTTGATACTGTTCAATAACATCACGCTGGAGAGTGAGAGAAACCTGCATACCTAGTGAGCATTTATTTCCATTCGCACGATGAGATTACAACCAGTTGCAGTTGCAAAATAGCAGCAGCAGCCATCCAGTCGTGCCGCAGTGCAGCCACGTTTTTAAAGTTCCGTCGAGCCGATTGAGTTGTTGAGGCTAAGATTGGGAGAGTTAAAATCATCTTGTTACACTCAAAAGTTGGGTTGTCCATGAGAAATGATTTATTTTTTCGGAAAGGGAATTGTCTAGCTTGAAAAGCAAATCATTGGAGATTTGGTTGTTGTTGTTGTTTTTTTTATATATTCTTTTGTATTTTACCATTTCGTTTGCTCTCGACGGAACTGACCTGTAGCTTCAGCAAGTAATGTATGTTAGGGAAGATACGAGCACTGCTGCAAATTGAAAACGAAGCACTTTCTGTGTCTCTGAGCTTGTAGTTTTTTTCTGCTGAGATAGAAATTGAGACGGTTGCCAAGAAAGGAAGTCGGCAGGGGTTTTTAGCAAATGATTTTTGAGCCAAGAAAATATAAAAACGTCTGTCTCTACTGATCCTGCTACTCCTAACAGAGGACAAAATTCATTGGCAGTGTCAAGTGGAAATTGGTGGGTTTGGATCCAAACTATTGGACGTGAAGAAAACGCGCTAGGGAATACTTTGGTTGTGACTGCAGAGCTGAGGAACGGATGTGAAATCGTGAGCTCCGAACGGTGACTGTGTGCGCGTTTTACTACACTCCAAAGCGGACAAATACAATTTGGTATGGGAAATTGAACGAAAAGACATTTTTGACTGAATAAATTGTCTTACATCAAACCCATACACTAGTCTATCATAATTTTGTTCACTGTCAACGTCCCCCCGAGAGCTCAAACTTGTTTAAAGGGTTTGGACTCAAAACTCTGGTTCCGGTTCTTAGGAAGTTGAGTGCGAATCGAGACTGTTGTTACGGACAAGATACAAGACTTCAAGTACAAGTAAGTAACTGCCTAACTAATACCCATACTAATATTTAAAACCCTCCAAAAAAGTCACTTATTAAAAATTCTGTGAAAAGTTGGCTTATGTAAAAAAAACCATATAGGTAAGCAGCTCAGGTGTGTGTATTATTAAGCATAGCTTATTCCATGCTAACTGATGCTTGCTTACGTATGTATGTACGATGCACATGCTTCTTATTTCTCACAAATATTACGTGTGTGATGTTCTGCACAAAAAAATGAAGCATACTGATTTGCAATGTTACATCGCATCGCATTTCACTGCTTTGTCTGTTGCTGAAGCCAAGCCAAAGACTTCATTTTCCAAGGTTTAGCTCATACAAGACAACAAGCTTAGCTGGAACAAAGTGACAGATAAATGTCGAGATTTATGGATGCTTTTTGCAGTTGTGTATTACAAGTATACGCTTATAAAAACACTAGCCGTTTTTTAAATTAGAAAATGAACATGTATCAAGTTAAGTAGTCAACGTCATGATCATCCTTGAGTGTGGGGACGCTGGGTACGAATTTAACCATCTAATCGCCAAGCTTAATCAGCAGATATGTGGAGTGAGTAGCATGTTTCTTTTCTCTACTTTCATTCTTATTTTTTTCGCAATCTCAATCCCTTCTTTTTCCGACCAACTCACTGCAGCTGAACAACCTTGCGAAAAAGTATGAACGAGAAAAGCACGCTCTTGCTAGCTCGTTACAACGTTTCTGTTTCTGATGTGAAGTGTTCTCGGGTAGAATCGGAGTTGATTCGCGATTATCATACCTTAGTGTTAAACGTCATTGGAAGTATCACAGCATCGCCTTTCTCGTTTCTCTGAATAAATACGACAACTTTCCCGTGTATATTTTATAGCATGATTGTCATCATCATCATCATCCTGAGTTGCAATTTGCTTACATTGCCACCACTTTTTTTGCACTATCAGTATCCCTCTCTACCTACACAGCTGTCACCAGCAGCAAGAGAGTTTGGGAGCACTCTAGTTCTACTCTTCCGCTTCCCTCTCTCATCGTCAGACTTGGTGGCTAGCTGACAAACTAAAAGCAAATATGCCGAGACAGAGATACAGATACAATGTAATTTTTGTGAGGGAAAGGAGCTCACTCGAAATGTATTTAATAAAGTTGTTTGCTTCCTTTCCTCCTTCCTCGCTACAAAAAGTAAAGCTTTCTTTATAGCTTGGAGAGTCTCCTGGAAAAGCTATATTGTATTGCAACACCACTTTCCACAGGCGCTTGTATGGTTTCAATTTTCTTCTTGCTACACATCCACATACATACATTTGCTATAGTTTAAACTCAATAGGACTATGAACGTATGAATCTACTTGTGCAAAAGCAGTATATGTAGGTTGCTCGTACAATTTTGCAAGGAGAAGAGCGTCATCGGAAATATGGTACTTTCCTTACGCCACCAGCCAAATATACTTTCAGGTAGTTTTCCGTCGCTAGTATACTGCTTAACGCTATTTCACCGTGTCTTTGCCATACATTCGAATGGCTTCATCTCCTGGTATTGTAAGGCTGGTGTCAAATTTGCGATGCTAGTTTTTGGCTGAGTGTGGTTGTGGTGCCCTTTCAAAAGAAAGCAGCTCCATGTATGTATATATATATGTATATAAAAATATCTATTATTTTTCCCATATCACGTCTCTGTTTTATATATGGTCGCACAGCAAATCCCAACTGCCGGCAGTGTTGCTCAAGCCGCTCCACCAGATAATGTATGTGTTTTAGCAATATATGTTGTACACTTGCTGCACCGGACCGACACTGGGAGCGGAAAAACCGTTCCTTTCCCCAGTTTTCCCGACATTGCTTGACTGACACTGAGCGAAGTAAGTTATAACGGTTGCAGCTCTCTCTGTGCTGCTTGAAAAAAAACGCTTTCTTTTCATTGTCGACTTGGCTGAGTGAAAGTATAGAGAATGCAAGGTTGCTTCTAGTTTACCTCTTCAGCTACCGCTTTTCACCCATCATCATTATCACCACCACGACCATTATATTGCAAACAACGTATCAACTTGTACACTCACACATTTCCAATTTTGGACTGTTTCAAGGGAAGGATCACAAACGAGAAGGTAAGGGTACTTGTTACAGATCACAATTTTTTCCCCAGCCCACACTCATATAGTTATAATGTATAGCTACATCAGCATATTTTTGGCAGTTGTTTAGGAAAACATTTAATATTGAAAAAAAGAGTGGAAAGTTTCCTTTCTTCTGGAAGCACATTCCTTGCACGTACGTCGGTATTAATTTTATGGATTGAGGGGGAAAGCATAGAGTGTATCGTCGTCAAAAGGAAAGCCTTTTTTGTTCAGCTCCCAACTAGGCAATAACAGTATCGCTTTCGCTTCCAGGTTAATATTTAAGGATTCTCCTTCGCCCTCACTCCTTTTCATTCCACTCGTTTGCACACAACCCAACGAGAGCCTTTGACCGATGCTTCAGCATACTTTGATTGAATCCAACAACTTGCCAGTGCTATGCTGGTTTGGTGTGTGTGTGTGCTCGCTCATCGTCAGCGTTGTCCTAATATATTTCCCGGAATAGCTGTGCATTATTGTGTATAATGGTTGTCTCATTAGTAAACCCTTTTCATTCCCTAGCTTCCATTCATGCGGATATTTTGTTGCTTTATTTTTGCTCTTTTATCTCACGAGCAAAAGAATTTGTTCATTGTTAGAATAAATATGGTAGAGATGAACTTGGCAAGGGCATTTCGTTGGAATTTTGTCGACCCTTTCGAATATGCATGTAGTTTTTCAATGATTGGTACATATCAGATATCGATTACTTGTCTCGCTGTTCCCCATTAATGTACATTTTGGATTTTGCAATATATATTCCAAATTAAATTACGCAATATGCATGCATGACGAATGGAATCACATAGCAGGAAAAATTACAGCCAGTATCACATTTCACAACCCTTTTGTTTCATCTTCTATTATGTTTGAGGCACGGCTTCAAAATGAAATGCATTGGAACTATTGTGAAATAGGGGCGAATAATCGGAGCGTGTACTTTGTTTGGTAGTCCAGTCAACACACGGCTTCTGAAGCAGTAAGTTTTTTTGGGAGCGCTAATTAAAATGGTTGACAAATGAATTATAAAAATAAATTAATTGATTGCATGTACTTAGTCCCAGACAGCCATCCGTGGAGAATGATTAATAAAAACATACTAACTTTATTTGTCCTGTGGGTAATGCTAGGTGTCAAAACTCCACGTTTGAGAAACTGGCTTTTGAGTAATGCTCCGCTTCTTTCCCTTGCTATTTTTTTATACAAAAGCAGGCTACAAACGTCAAGGTCCTTGTTCTAGAACAAGTAAAGCTATAGCTTTTCTAGGTAGAAAGAAAGGTCATCAAGTAAAGTTTTTATGAGAATTTACACTTAAGCCGGTATAAAGAATGGAAAAATAGTGAGCCAAAATGACAGTGAAAAAGGATTCCTGTACATTTACAACTAGACAAATGAGAAAGTTCTAGACAATAAGAAGGTTTATAACTTTTATATGAAAATGGATGGGATTTTTGAAAAAGGCTAAAACCTCATAGCTCACATCCCAGTTCTTTTTCTGACTCTTGCAACACCGTTTTTTCTTGCAATTGATACGCTTCATGTACGCTTACTTTGAGTAAGTCTCCCTTAATAAATGATGCTGGAAATGGTGCAATATTTAATATGTTTGAAAACAATATGGGAAAGCACATAAACTTTCTTTTATATTAAAGTCCATTATTTTTCCACCAAGAAACTCGCCAAAGCAAAGGTAAAAAACGCTGTTGAGCAACTATGTAAGAGATTGATTCAAAAAGCCATCCCCAGCTTTTACTTCCTTTTCCCTTCTTTCTGTCTTATTTTTAATATATGACTTTACGTCTCTCCTTCTCTACCAGTGATGGATTATAGTGCATAATATATTGATGTGTGTCTCTATGTAGCATGTAAAATATGTATGTTTGTCATGTTTCATGTATGTGCATGCATGAATATGTCCAAAAAAATCCAAGCAACCGTCTCCACCTGCTTCTGTTTCTATATTGTATAGGATTTGTTAGTGAAATGTGAAAAGTAGTTTTTAAAAGAACCATTTTTCTCTGTGTGTGACACAGTGGCAACTTCACCTGCTTACTGTTGCGCATAGGTACATTTATCAGGTATCCCCGTCATCATCGGATAGTGTAGCAACCCTGCAAAGGCTTTCAATTTTGTAGTCCCATATATTATGAATGTACCAGAAAAAGGGATTGGAAGCCAGGAAAGTATATGTACTTTTGTTCCCATTCTACACAACATACCTGAGAGCTCAAAAGGCTGAGAGGAAGAGAGGAAAGGTGTGTGCATATTGATGGCAAACTGATGAAGGTAATATTGTTGTTCTCTATCGACAATTTCATTCCCAGTTCCTCAATCCAACTCTCACAAGTCAAAGTCGACACAGTGAAATAGTTGGGAGAAAGCTGGAGGGGAAAGCAAAAGATATATGTCCGTACCCATTCCACCTTACCTTATATGTTCATAAGCGAGACTAAGTATGGTATATTGGATGCCACATTATTATTACTTTTCTCTTGTATGGTAGCATTGAATTGGCAGCCTTTGCCTTGGCGAATCGGGAAACAAATTGAATGTGAAATGTTGCAAATGGTCTCAATATCAGCTTAAAGCTCGAACTGGAAGCTTCTCTCGCCCTTCTCTCCATTCTCTTCCTTTTCTTAAGGAAGCTGCTGCTTTTTTCGTTTCCCATATATTATCCGTTCGCTCGCTGTTTACATTTGGCAATGTCGTTCATAAACCATGTATAGACTTGATTATGTGCATGGACAAATGGTAAAAAAGTACAAGTGCAAACAAAAAACAGACTCCCAATCAAGTCAAGCACAACAAAAGCCCACACACGGTGGAAGAGTAATAATTACTAATTTGTATTTTTGAATAGTTTCCTATATTGACGGATACCAACTCTCCTGGGGCCAATCTACTATAAGCTCACTACTTGAACACGACTTTGCAGACGCAGAACTAAAACTCACTAACGAAATTCTAGGATTTATTCAGACAAACACAACAATCTTTTGTTTCCGGTTTAAAAAAAATATTATCGGAATTTTGGCTTGGGATTAAATTGGATAGTATCTATCTTCGTTTCAATCTTTTGGCTAAACGGTGTAAGGAAAGGGTGCATTTCACAAAATTTGTGAGAGACCAACTACTAAACCATCCAATATGGGTGATACTGAGAACTCGGCAACTGCCGAGGCTCGTTGGAGGAACTATCAGCATTTGATTTGGACCCAGCAGCAGATTCAGTTGCAGATTCAACAACAGCACCAACACCAGCAACAACAACAACAGCAGCAACAACAACAATTACAAAGTAATGAAAAAGATCTCTCACAATCTTTATGTGTCGTACGCATAGTCGCATTACAATTGTCGCTCTGCTTTCTGTATCTTTGTGTCTGTCCCTTTTTCTACGGCATTTCAGTATTTCATCCTAGTCTGGTTGTGGTCTATATTTTCATGGGGAACACGACCAAACAACTTTTGCTCATCCAAATCGTCAAATGGGGCTCAAGTAGATTGAGTCATTTGCAAAGTTTTTCTACATCAATTTATTCAGCTGCAGCTTTTAGTATACCACTTCAAAGAAAAAAATACTTTTCAATTATTTCTACAGATTGTGAGTGACTGACATCTTATTTACATTATTTCTCCTCAACTTCCAATAACAATATAAAAAAGTCCAGCCTTTTAACTGGCTTAACCAACCGTGTAATTTGATTCTGACTCACATATCCATACATCAGCTATTGTTTTTGACGAAATGTACTTTTAACTAACTTTTTTTCTATACTTTCTTTGAATTTATTTATTGATTTGTTTTTGTGACTGTCGTATCTCCACTCTAAAGTTAATTCAAGAGGTTGGCCAAAGTAAAAGGGAGAGGGGGTTGAAATTGAATTGTAAATGGACTAGAGCAATCCTATCAAATTTTCTCATTTGTCTCCTCCTTACTTGAGCCTTGAACTCGGCACACAGTAAATTTCTCATTGTCCAAAAGGCATTCAAAATCCTGAAAAATATTGCATCGCGCAGAGTACCCTACATAAATGATGAGCCCATCATATTTTTTTGTTACGAGTAACAAAGGAAGCAGGGATAAAAAAATTGAGATAATCACATCCTATGTTATTGTAGAAGAGTTTTCCTTCTTGATCATAAAATATGATATCTGGTTGGTGGTGATGAGAGGAGAGCAAGGGCCAACGTTATTAAAAATGTGAAAATGAGCTTCCCACATAGAAAAACTATCATGTGTCATGTGTACCTACTGGGTCATTATAATATTTTTGGCTGACTTTTTTATCGCTCTAAGCATCTCCCACTCAAATTCATTTATGCAGTTTTAATAAATTCAAACTAGTCGGTTGCTATTTCGCCGAAAAGTGAGCCGTAACGACGTACTCTTCCATCACATATATTTTGTAAGTTGGTGGCTTCCTCAGTATTTTGTTATTTTCCGCCTGTGAAATAATATATCCTTTGACGTAGGGAATAGAAGGTGCATTTTTAAGTCCACGCATTGTCAATATGAATCATTCATTTTTCTTCACATTATTATAATAATTTATTGCTCATTTTATATCTTCAATCTACGTCTTACGTGGCGACAGCAACGGAGCCAACTTCCTTACATGGTGTGTGACTAAATGTAAACGGAACCGATGAAAGCTGAACGAAATGAATTGGAGATTCAAAGTTAAATTGGTTTCTTGTGCTCTTTATGTTTTACTGCATTTAAAAAGCAAAGTAAATAGGTATTGCGTATAAAAATACCTTCATACGTATCCGTACCATCGCTAGTCTTGCGTCAGCTTCTGACAACGATATCATCGTAAAATCAATTTTCTGGAGTTTAATTTTAATCATGCAAATCGAATTTGTTGAGATCGTAAACTGATTTTAACGATCTAAAAGGAAATTAGCTTTGGATTTTCACAAAGCCGTCACCACAGCTGGCAATGGCAAAGCACGAAAAAAACCGACACGAGCAAGTCCTTCTTTTTTCCCTCTTTGAACTACTACCTTCCAGAAAAACCTTAATTTCTAAATACCTGAAGTTTCCCTTTCTCTTTAGCTCCCTCCTAATTCCCATCAACTCATTGTGTAATTTTACATCAGTCCAGATTTGCATTTTGGTAAATGTCTACTATGCATACTTAATCTTCACAAGCAGTACACAAGAATCCGCTTACAAGGTCAAGCTTACAATTTACACACTTGTCATCTTCTTCATCACTCAGTAACAAACAAGATCAGTGACAGTTTAGTCTACGTTAATGTACGCATTACTGCACTGCTGCTCTTGTGTAAGACTATACTTCTATTGATCTGATGAGCCACCATATTTACATACATACTAAATATTATGCCTCTTCACTCTCATATATTTAGAACACTAATATTTTGATGATCATATCGGTTGGGTTTGAGCTTGAAGTGGCAGGCTGGAGTGATATGTTCTGTATTTAATTGGTGCTCCTCCCAAACAGCTCGCATTTTTTTCCTGACAAGTCGGCTGATGGGATGGTTTTGGTTACTGGTTTTCGTTGTCACATTATCATCACCACATTCAGTCAGCACATCAACATGCATGAGAATTTTGTTGTGAAGCTTAGCCACAACTTCATTTTAGAGGAGGAGAACATAAAATAGTGATTATGGTTATCATCTTGGTATCAGATATCCAAGTGATAATGACATGACTTTCAAATTCACATGGCAAGTTTTTTTACGTCGTGATTACGTAACCTAATGATGTAGGGGTTTTACTGGCTTCATATTCATGCACTACCAGAAAAAAAACTACGGACATTAAAGAACAAATTCTTGGTAAAGCTGGGGCATTGCGAGTTTTCGATTCTGCTGCGCATATTACCATTTCCAGTGACTAGTGACCTTTCAAATCGATTCGCTAAATGTATACAGCTTGTATAACATTAAGCATTAAATTCTGTAACGGTAGAGATTAATAAAATAGGCATGTATAGTGTAGGAAAAATTTTCGTCAACTTGTAAGTCTTCCTTCCTTACCATTACGCACACAACGCATATCAAACCAACTTCTTGTCTTCAAAGCAGAAAGGTACGGGAACAGAAAATATAGACGTATGTTTCATAGTTTAAGAATACTCCACATTGTCTGGCATTCTGAGTATGTCTAAGCACATTTTTTTTGCACCGAGGTACTTGGTCGGACTTGTGTATTTTGAGACGGTGGTTCTTCTAGCCTAAGCCTCTGCGAATGTGCAGACAATATATTATAGGTGACCTTGAGTAATAGTTTGTCATTGGGGTAGGGCACGAACAGCAAAAACAGTGAACAAACAGGGGGAAAATTGATAGCAGGCAAGGGAGACTACGAATGAAAATGTAAAGCCGAGACACACTCATGTATTATGTATCATTTAATGTTCTCCTCGTCTCGATCGAATACAAGTCATGTTGTGTTAGAGTTGGCAGACGAAGCTCTCATTCTCGCGAATGTTCCATATACAGGAAAAAACTTTGGACTTTGAAGCAACTCAAACGTTTATATCCGTTTTTATGGACTAAAGAAATGTCTAGCCATCTAACCCTTTCGCCGTTTTGGTGCTAGTAAGTTAATTGAGGAAAAACAACCTTACTCACCTTCACCTTCTAAATACTATGTATAAAAGGTATTCCTCCGTTGGTAATGGTTCATGCTGGTCTTACCACGACTCAGAAATGACGATGCGATACTGGAACCCCAAAAAAATAAAGCTCTTTTCCAGTTAGAGGGTTGCGTAGGTAGGGCCATTAGTGGAAGTACTGACTGAGTCAATTCAATAATACATATTATGTGCATGATCGAGACGATCAACATCCAACAAAACACTTTTGAAAATTCCTATCATCACCATTATCATTACGTTATCATTGCAACATCAGCCCATGAACTGTATGAGTTTGTCCATCAGCATGCAACACGAAAGGGAAAAGCTTCTATTGGGATTTTGTGATGAACCAGAAAAAAACAACTAATGACTACTTGCTTGCAAGGAAGTATGCCGACGAAAAAATATTTTATCAAACTTGCAATTTCTTGGTTTATCAGAAGTATTAATTAGGCTAAAAGAATATTTTATTATCAGTTTTAAGCCAATCATAAAGTTTTTAACATGTGAGAGCTGAAGCTATTATACCTGGTTTTTAAGCTCCGACAATAGGAACATTATGCTTTTATTCAACTGAAAACAAACTTCTGAGGACATTTGTTCTGATAAAAGGCAACCAGACATGTTGACACGAGCAATGAAATGAACTTTTGTCACCCCATTTGCTCATGATGAAGCGGTTCGTGAAAAATGCATTACAAAATACAATGATTAAGGCATAATAATATCTATAAAGACCAACTTTCATTTAGTAGAACGTAGTGAGCAACGTAGGGTTGGCAGTACAAAAAGAAAAATGGATATGGCTACACATAATGATTGACGCGTGACGATAACCTAGATCTAATATTCAGATCGGTACAATACAGTTATTATGGAAAGTCGCATCTCATTCCAATCTTGTCTTTCGATTGAGAGGTAGCCACATAAACAAACACTTCTCTGTGTGTTCGTACTAGTACGTCGAAACACCATGGTCGGTATTTGATTTTTGATATTTTGACATGTCCACGCCAGAACAAGAAAGCAGTCAAAAAGAGAACTGATAACATCGCTGACTAAATCGTAGCTTTGTGATGATGTCGATGATGAGCAAGTGGGGATTGATATTGAATAAACCCGAATAAAAAACAGGATGCTTTTCATCACATTGAGCGGGACTCGTTATTTTCCCCAGTTGACTAATAGTGTTCAATAAGCCAATGTACTTTGGCTGAGCATCATATGACTTTCGAGTTGTTTTTTTTTGGATTTTAATGTGAATATAATGGGAAGCTGGCTACCTACGTATATTGACATGCAAGTAGCTTCTGTCACCATATATCTACTCATCATTAAAAATGCTGCTCAAGAAATTCAACATTCTACGCAGTTCCTACTATTTTTACTTGTGCTACGGCAACCAAGCCACTCAAAAAAATACACGCACGCGCCACCAACCCTTTTAAAGGCGTCGTTTTAAATTTAGATCATGTTGGAAATGTCGTTTGGAAACACCATCATTATTACTAAAAGTATTTGTAATCGGAAGGTCTTACGTCAACAACAGGTAATGTTCGGTTATTCCTGTTGCGTTGAATGTGGAAGCCACTTTAGCTTGTTTAAAATGTCCTGAAATAAAATGTAATACGAGTAGTTTGCAAGGTATGTCTTCATCAACTTCTCATCATACTTATTTGGATACAGGCAAAACGAATTTCAAGATTTAAGCTGAATTTCTAAAACTGGAAGGATCTGGATTCCCTTCTGTTTGTAAATAAGTACATTTCACAGTCAGGAAATGCTCATTTTAGAACATTCTAGGTAGCTTGTAAACACTGAATTATCTGTAGGTAGTAGGAGAGCAGTGGCCCATGTAAAGAAATTTTCCGTTCTCTGTCTCCGCACGGAGAAAAGCTAATGGGGGAGGTGGAAGGAGATAACGTTATTTAAGTTGCTACTGCTTTTTAACTTTGTGCAAACAACATGATCCCAACTCACGAAGCCTTGAGTATAATTTGATTGCACTGAAGTAATCTTACAACATGGATGGATGTAGAATTCTCTTTAATTCATCTTAACTTATCATTCCACTTCACTTAAGATTCTATGATCTTATTATGCATAAGATCTAATGTTTTATATGTGCATGAATGGTGAATAGGCGAACAGAGAAGTTTACTTATTTGTCAATCTCATAGCATTACTAGACCAACCATATTTTAATGTTCAATTTGACGAATTTTCTCAAGACGAGGCAAAGGAAGCATTGGGTATCTAGCTTCTAAAATCAGACTCACAAGGATGAGTCAATACTGCACAGCGACATGCATGATTTATTTTGTTTATCTTGAAAACCGATCGTTGGTTGGGATAGTCATTAATTCAACACTTAATTTGGTAGCATCGTTATTTGTCCTCATAAATAAATTCTGATGTTCACAACCACATTCATCATCCTATCGGCTTGAACACCTGCACCATCCATCCCATCACGATGTTAAAGAATGGCCAAAAACGTGAATGAGTTGGGATATTAAAGACGATATTTTTTACGTGTTCCCAAGAAACGACTGTATTCATAACCTCACAAATCAGAAAGCTGTAAGCACCAGAGGTATAAATTCATGGAATTCCGGATATAACCATCTCATTAGAATTTATATAGTTATTTAAACTTCTTCCAAATGATCAAATAAGTTGACATATTTGCGTCAGAAAATATTCCCCTTTTGGAGAACTAGTCAACATAAACTGTAGGAGATGATAACTACATTAGATTTGAGCTGACCAAGACGAAACAACTTTCCATTACGCTTTTTCTATGCGTTTGATAGGAGAAGGAAGGGGAGGGGAATGTAATATGATACACACGTCCAGCTCCATTTCATACCCAGTTCAGAGTAAAAAGGTTATATTACACATCATTTGTAACTGATCTTGAACGATGCAAATCATACATATTTAAGACGTTTAAGGTTTAGCGAATGGTCTAACAATATCCATTTTTTTCGGTGCTCTTTTCTAGATTTATAACGAGTTTGTTATGCAAATAATAAATGATGTTTTCGACTCATGGACAATTTTATCGATGTGTAATGTTGACAATCTGTGACAACTTTCCGAGTTTTTTTGTGTTAGGTTGTGAGATATATACTATGCAAATGTCATTATTTTTTCCAATTATACTGTATTTCACCTATTAACAGTTTTCTCTCATAATTAACTGGTGGTTTGGAATGAATTTTTGTGTTAATAGGCGAATAGGTTAATTGGTTCGGAGACGAAACGACAAAAGATTAGTTTACGTGTAAAAACTAGACAGTAACTAGATGATAATGGAAAATGGAAGGAAAGGAAAATAACAGTGGTTATTATAAATGCATGTGTTCTTCAAAGCGACATAAAATATTAAACCGTATTTTCGCATTGGTTCAGCATGAAGCACAATTTCTACTCCAATTTTCGAACAAACGACAATCTAACACTAATATTTAAACAGTTGCTATTAGACTTCTTAAGTTGTACTGACGGTCTGAAATATAGACACCTGAAGTATACGTACTTGATGTCGAGACATTGGGTTAAGCAAGTAATATTTAGGTTTCGGTATCCAGATATAAGGTCAATTGTACACATACACAAAAAAGTAAATGTGGAGTCGAATTATCTGATGTGGCATGTCTAATGCATCGAATCCGAAAGTAAACCAGCTGAAACAGGTTTGGATGACGGACGGTACGACGGAAGTAGTGGTACACCCACTTAAAGTGACAGTCGCTGACGTATTTCTGTTGGAGAGGTGGTCGTAAACTCAGAGAGTACTCTGTCAAGTTGGGATTTCAAAGCATAAAGAGAAAGCTAACTCACAACTCAGGTGAAAGTGGACGGGTATAATATGGTGTATCTTATTCACATATTTTTTTTCATTTTCCATGGCGTATAAATAAATTATTAAAACGGGTATGCATTTTTCATGAATAGGTCTGGGAAAAATTGCAAAGTTAAACGTTACACAGGCATATTTGAGGATGTCTGTGAAAGAGAGCGGTTAGCATATTTACAGCACATTTTGTTGGAATACGTATATTGATAGAAAAACAGATATAAAAGCGTTTCATAGAAAACTCAAAGAAAGTGAGTTTAATGACGACACTAATTTAATTATAATTTATAAAAGAAAGCATTTTGCCTTCAAACTTGTTCAGGAATAGAGTTGTCATCGGCATTGTTTCCTGCTCGTCTCTAATTCCTTGTAAAGATGGGAATTACCAAGACGCTTTACTAGCAACTAAACAATAATGAAGCTAAGTTTTCACAAACGAATCCCCATTCAACGTCACAATTCAATTGCGAAATCTATTATTTCTCATTTCCCTTTCTTGTTTTTCCCTTCTGGCACACATTATAGTAATTTGTAAGTCCTCTGACTTACCTTCAGCTCTATTGGAGGTATTTTTTTGTGTAGCAACCTGATGTAGGAAGTTAAATAGAAAGGTTCTTCGACATTCTTTTTAAAATGTGGAAACTTAAGCCTGATTTTATGTTCTTTGTCTCCATGATGCTTTTGAGAAATAGCCGTTCTTGTTTACAATTCTCGTAGTTTCTGTTGCTTTTAAAAGATTTAACTTCTGCTTTTTTTCTCAACTAGGATGGCTCTTGTTATGAGATTCAATTCTCCTCCTAAGCCCACTGCATTATTATTTCTTCCCAACACAGTAATTCCAATGGAAGGTCGAGAACACGAGAAACAAGCGGCTTTAAAATATAATGCTCGTCTACGTATAAGAATTCCTGTTCAAATTGAGATTTGACATTGTTAAAAAGAATGCAACATTTTGAAACAAAACAAATGAACCAGAATAGCTTTCTATAAAACTACGTCGTCTTTAGCATGAGTCATACTAATTATTTTTATTATCATTTTATATATATAGGTATCTTTTATCATTTATAGTTGTATTCACTCTACTATCATTTTCGTTAACGTTATTGTAAAACAACTGACAAATTGGTTGTGTTGTGCAGATTAAGTGAAATATGAAAAGTCTGACGTACATAGATACACTAGAGTGTACTTGAGACTGGTTGAATGAGAAAATAATGTAATAATAGGTAATGCAATAGCACGATGGATGGGTGAATTAGGAAGGAATATTTATGTATGATTTCCACTCAAAAAGCCTCTACTCCCATTTCACGTGTATTTTTCTACTTGAACATGTGATGGTGGTCTACTGATTGGCATAAAAATATGGAGTGGCTCTTTACCCTCGTTTTTATATACTTCAAACGCAATTTAATCAGTCACACGCTGAAGTCGATTGCAGGGTTATTCTCACGGAATAAATTTGTTCGAGTAAACTTATTAGACACTAGGTACATATTGTGAAAGCCTATTTCACCCGTCTGTAGCCTTTGAAACAAATTATCATTTATATATTCTGATTTTCAAAAGTGTACAATAACGAAGTCTATGTTGGAGTGACTGTTAAATTTGTAATAGAATACAAATGGTTAGTATGAATGCAAATTGAAAAAGAAATTTTTTTAATGTCAAGGGTCAACCTTTACAATTTATGACTAATGTTACGTCTCTACATCTCCATTCTTAAATTTCTTGTATGTTAGGTTTTATTGAGCAAACCAAATTCCGTTGCTCACATTCAAAAGCGTCCTATCAACCTTTGATAGCACTTGACTAAACTGATTGGAAGAAACGGGTGAGGATGGGAGGTCGAAATCAAATGTTTCATATCCCTTTAATGTTATTACTTCCAGGAAATTAAAGGGAGACTGCACACTTAAAAACACCTTTTCCTATTTTATCTGAAATTAGATTGAGAGGGCCCCTTTTTGTTAAAAAGGAAATTTTCCAGCTGAGTAGGCAAAGCATGACGTGGAACTGTAAATATTGAGTTGTCAATAATCCATACAGCGTGTATAAAAGTGTGCATTATCGTTTCATCATGATTTTAGGAGACGTCTGGGCGTGAATTTGAAGGGGTTTAAAGCACAATAAATGCTAATAAGTGGAGACAATTCAAGAACAAGCATGATTACCAATCAGGTCTAACTTTTAATGAGAATAGTTTTAGTTTAGACATAGACGATTTTGATTTAAGCATTCCGTATTTCCGAGGATTTCATTTCTGTGGAGGAAATCAACGTGCGTAATTTATATAGCTTCTCAATTTAGGGCTTCTGCTCATTGTCATAGTTTGATAAACGGTTGGTTGACTACTATACTTTCCCCATTTTGATGTATGTTGTGAACCTCGTGGGAGGTCTACGTTGAGTTAGTGAGTCGGAATAGCCTAACTCCTGATTTCCTCACAATTCCGGTTAAATGCAATTAAATACGAATTGCAAAAAACAAAAGCATATCCAATATGCAGTTGAGCACACAAATGTATACGTCTACAGGCTATAAGCATACACTTATGCGTTGTGTGGGTGTTACTCGATCAATACGTTAGACAAATTAGCAGGGTCTCAATGGCTCAATGAAAGCCTGGATGGATGGCAAACTGATACATGGTAGAAGGTTTCAGCTATCGTTCCTCAAATCTTGTAGAGTGCTAGAGATTGAATTGGGATTTATAATCGTCATAAGTCACCTTGGTTTGGTTCATGATTGGTCGGTCACTGAAAATACTACTATTATCAAAATTGTAGGTTCAAATGCCCTTTAAAACTTATCTATGGCGATTTTAAATACTATTTTGCTTGTACATTCATGTTTGATACTTGTTTGCCTAGTTTTGATGCCGCTGTATCTATCACAATTTGGTATATTACTTTATACATATTGTAGATTGGTGTTACTGAGACTGAGATAGAGAGAGAAAGAGACTGTAGAGAGCTTGGTTCCTTTGGTGGATGTGTATAATATTACACTTACTCTTATGCACAACAAAGTCTATGGGTTCTTCTACAGATGTCGAAGGATAGGACAGAAGCCACCATATAAAAGATTTTTTCGAGTTAAAAAAAAGAAACGCAGTTAAAAGATGGGACATAATTTTACTGGCCGTGTCTACTTTACATTAGGAACACTCATAATCAAGTATTTTCAATCAGTTTCGAGAAATTATGAATTAAAATTGGATTGTGAATGAATTTGGACGGTGGATAATCACATGACTACGAAATGAGCTTACTACTCTTGTACAAAACTGAGACTCCACTATCGCAATTCTTCATTTGAATTGCAGAAGACGGAGCTGTGAGTGGTCAAAGATTGTATCATGTTCTGCTACGGTGATGGCGTGGTTGCTCTTAACATGAGTTGGCAATTTAAAAAATGCAAGTAGCGTCATAAACTAGATATCTTTTTCCAAAAAATGTTGCTAACTGATTTGGATCACAGGAAAATCCAAATTATTTCATATAAAAATTCATTCATATCAAGCCTATATATAAGATCAAGAACTGTGAGTGGTTAACTTGGTAAAAATGTATTCAACTAAACGTTCAGGTATTCTGAGCGCATGAGTGATTATCTTGCCCTGGAAAAGTTCAGGGCTTACTGGCTCGCCAATTTGCGAACTGGATATTTGCAACAAAAATCCAGCTGTGGTGTTACGATGCATCGTGAAAGTAAAATCCAATGCAGCTGCCTTCAGGATTTTTTTGTGTGATGATGACAGTTGATGATACATGTGTGTGTCTATGCACTTTATGCTGAAGGCGAAGGTTGCGACACCAGAGGTTTTCGTCAATGGCATGTAAATTTACTGCACCTCCTCATTTATATTCAAACCAGTTCTTTTGTACTTAAATTGAGGAGTCGAACAAAGATTTTTGGGAGACTGTTACACACCAGAAAAAAAATCGTTTCATTGCATTTTTGTTGTTGGGCGATGTACGATTGCATGTTTCTTAATTGTCTATATCCTGGTATGGCAGCTAGAAATCTATGTTTTATATGCTTATTCATTTAAATAAATTATCAAGTTGGCCTCCAAGTCCAGGCTTTTTATGTGTCCAGTTTGTTAAAAATGCATTTGGCTACGCGATTGGAAACTTGAACTCACGACACGACTTTGCTAGACTGCAATTCGAAGGACAGCAGGCATTACGTGGGTGACCTCTCCATTTTTAACATATCCAAGCTTTTTTTGCGTTGTGCAATTTTTAAAACGAAAGTTCATGGCAAACTGTTTTGGTGTTAGCAACAGTACTGTAGTTAATCCCTTCTGGGATACTGCTTCTAACTAAACCAAACGCTTAGACTTAAATGAGCAAATGATTCATTTTGTGGACCCATACAAATTTTTGACTTAACATTCTAAAAATATGTCTGGACAGCATTACGTGGGGCAGATGCAGTCGTAGACAAAGAGGAGCTTCTCGGTCTGCTAACAAGATTTAGGGATATGCGCCATAAGTTGTATTCGCAGTAAGGTTTATGTGCGGTTATAAAGTTGGGACATTGTTTTATTCCCTAATCCCTAAAAAGGCGAATGCTCTTTGATATCGTATTGTTTAGCTTAATGACGCTTTTCGCAAAACAGCTTATTGTCGTCAAGGTTGTAGACTGATGTTAATGAGGAATAGGTTTTGATGAATTTTATTTTATTTTCACTCTGTAGTTTCAAAAATGAACGGAACGGACGTTGTAGAGAATCGCCATGACGGTGTCAACAACAATCTTGGAATACCCCCACCACCTGCACCTCCAATGCAAGAGAAGTCCTTGGAGGATAAGCCGAAAGGGGAAGGAATGGATCCTTGGGATAATTTTGATGCACAAGCAGCATTTTTAGGACCTACCTTGTGGGACAAAAGACTCCCTTATGATGGTCAAGATTTTAAGGTACTTTTTATGTAAAAATCTTCTGCTTTTTTAGCCTAAAAATGTGACAGCCTTTTAATCACGGCTAAAATATAATTTGCTGCTCAGTTGGAGTATGTCGACTTGGAAGAGTTTCTGACCGAAAATGGAATCCCAGTTGAAAATCATGAGAACCAGCAATTTCCCAAGAATGGTCATGTTCCTCCACCCAGTAATGGGATGCCAGAACAGCGTAACATATCAGAATGCTCCCCTCCAGACCCCAATGCGATTGGTCAGTACGCACCGGGGCCATCTCGGAATCAAGGTCATAATATTCCAACTCCTAACTTAATGAGAGGCTCAACCTCAATTAACCAGTCAGAAAACTCGAGATCCCCCTCTCCTTGCGGAAGCTCCATTTCCAGGACGAGCGATGATAGTACATCAAGCACTCAGATGGACTCTCACCCAGATGGTAAGCAGTTTGGTGGTATATTCTACCATCACAAATTATAATAACTTGTGGAAATTGTGGGTTGGGTTCCTTTCCAGACTAGCTTTTGTTTGTTTACTGCGACAAAAAATGAGGCAGACTATTTTCAGCTCAGTTTTTTCAATGTTAATAATTTGTCATTAAGGAACCTTTCCATCTCATCATTATCGCTGCATACATGCTGAGAAAATAGTTTCCAATTTTCAAAATGTTCACTGTCATCGGCGCCAGCTGGCCAAACGAGTTTTTTTTTGCATGAGGTTTGCTCCATCCTAAAAAAATCTTTTGGCTTGTATTTTTTCCTCATAAAAGTGTGGTTAGTCATGATTTGGAATTCGTGTATATATCTATATAAATATTGAGACTTTAATCACTAGCGCAATAAGATCCTGTTGAGGTTTATCACCTGATAACATTCATTACATTGAAAGGAACAAGTGGAGTGCATGACGTTACTATCTCTGATGTGTGTATAACAGTTTAACGTCAATCCGGACTGTTTTTTTAGAGAAAAAGTGCAACCTTCAGTGATTGGTTGGGGATAGCAGGACTCCTCCCTAGTCAGCTTGACCATTTGCACTATTACCCCGTCTTTTCTGAAGGAGATAGTTTATCTTTAAAAAGGTTATTGAATCATTCATGCGCTCCACATGAGTAGCAAACAGCTCAGCAAACTGGGCCTTACAAATTTATACATGAAGTCCAAATCATTGCAATTAACTTACACTTTTATATTCCAATGAAAGTCTGGATGCTTTATGCTGTTTCATGGGGCTACTTGAATAATAATAGGTATGAGCTGAATTGAGATTGAGTAGGTTCCTTAAAATGTTGAATTAAAATAAAAGCAGGCTTTTCTCCGTTTTACGTCTTATATGGGCACCTTGTGGGTATGTATGAATAAGGGAAAGAAATGGGATTTGAATGTTGTAACAAACACCATACTGGAATTGGGATTGCCTTCACTTCCAGGGCCAAACTTTGATCCAAGGACGAGGATTTTCACGGAAGATGAGCTGAAGCCGCAGCCAATGATCAAGAAGTCAAAGAAGCAGGTACAGTGTGACTCATGGGTACTGAATTTTACTAATATTTTTCACACCTCAAAAAACATTTAAAGAGGAGCAGATTTTTTTTTCAACCAAAAGAAAATCCTGTTTCTCACTTCCGTCTTGAAACATCATATAAACCCATGGTCTATTCATCCTTTAGTTTGTTCCTGACGATGCAAAGGATGCCAAATACTGGGCAAGAAGGAGGAAGAACAACATGGCAGCAAAACGATCCCGAGATGCTCGTCGCGTCAAAGAGAATCAAATCGCAATGCGAGCATGCTTCCTGGAGAAAGAAAACTCAATCCTCAAACAAGAGATCGATCGGATTCAGAAGGAGAATATGATGCTAAAGGAACAGCTCAACGGCTGTCGCCGTGATGCTTAAACTACGAAAAGGATTAAAGAAAGCAGAGGAACACATCAGAAAAACAATTCCAAGAAACCGAAAACTAATAGTCGAGAGTGAGAGAAGAAAAAAAGCTGAACGCCAAACACATAACACATCAAAAAAAATCATCACATCTACCTTTACATTTTCCATAAAGTAATGAAGTTGACGACAAAGACGAGCGACACGTTTCAGTGTTAATACAAAAATAGCTTTCTATAGTAATACCATTCACACATGGAATATTATATTTGTGTAATATAAAATGCACACGACGACAACTTACTTGGAAAACTAAATTAACTAACATGGTCACAACCAGTCTACCAGAGCACTGTCCTTGAGCTGGGAAATATGAGAAAGTAAATCTCTTGTCTCAACAAAAAAATATGGTTGCTTTAGAAGACAACAATTGGTTATGATCTTGTGATGTTGATTATCTCCCTAACGCGACCAGTTCTACACGTATACCAACTCCGACATTTTCAAAAACAAACAAGGCAAAGTTGAGAATAACTTTACTGATAGTAATTATAACTGAGTTAACTATTGTTGTTTTTACAAACTCATTCATACCAATTCAGTCAGTAAATAACAATGATGTTGATGTTCGTTCACACTTGTAGTTCATGCATTCAGAGGGGTGATGCAAGTTTCTGAAAATAGTATATATAATGTACTGAATCTACACAATATATTACATTTACGGTTGAATATTGGATAAGTTAACGTAGTAAAATCATACAGAGGTAAAACTTATACCAATTACTGTCCATGAGCCAAAATCAACGAAAGAACTTAGAAACTCTCATCGTCTAAATATATATCAGTAACTCCATACATAAATCATAGAGTAGTAACTTGACGTTGTGTTTTTTGATGATTTCAACTCAATATTTTGATGAGCCAGAGCGAGAAACATTGAGGAATAGGAAATGAATCAAAGGTGACTTTACTATTGCACAAGAAATTAGATAAGGAGAAACGAAATCATTTTGCTTTACCAAATCTCCCTTGACCAAAAAAAAACTCGTATGTTTATCAAAAACTTTTCACTCCACCCATCGCAATAAGGAACTAGTAACCATCCATGAAATCATTCTGATTTATCAAAGTGACTATCACATTTAGCTCCGTTTTTTGGTTGAAGATATTTTTATGAAAATCAACACACATACAAAAAAAAATTAATTATTAATCACAATGCAAACACTCGAATGTTACAAACTTACCAAAAGATTTTGTATGTACTGACTACAAAGTTCCATAATAATTATTAAAAATAATGTGTGTATGTTTCTAAACGGACATACATGCACATACCTATATAATGTATCAGGGTATATACTTCTATTCTCTAGTTATAAATACATCCATCCTAATTATTCTTATTGAACTGTTGTTATTTATGATACGTGTGTGTAGTTGGGATAATGACGGTAAATGGAGTTAACTAGTATCTAAATTTTGAGTTCTTGTGTCATGTCATCATCATATCTCAAGTGTGTTAGAATAGAACGGTTTGTGAAACTATCAATTTACTTAGACTCTAGTTGTTGTTGTCATCATGTGTGTCTTTTCTTTTTTGAAACATTATAACAGGCTGAATGAAAAGGATCAAAGAGTGAAACTATTCATAACAATATATTATCATGATATGAGTCCATATACCGTGTAATATATTAACTATGTTTAGTGAGCTAATCTCTTAACTGTAAGGAAGCTAATTATAATAACATGGTTGTACGAAAATCAACTACTGGAGCACAATGATGGTACCAATTAATTAATCTTAGAGGATAATGATGTATGTAACAATAGGAGTACATAGGGAAAAGTATAGTTTAGCGCTAAACTCATTACTTCTAGTGAGTTTTGAAATGGGTTCTGGAAAATGGGGATTATACTTTACTTGTGAAAATGAGAAACTGATAGAGGAGGAATGTAAAATGCGTTGAATTTGAGACATATTTTATGTTTGTATCATCATCATTTAATGAGGCTCATAAAGTTCTCAAGTTTATCATGGTTTTTGTTTCGATTGGATTGGATCTGGTCAACTTTTGCTTCTCTTCTTTTACTAGAGAGGAATTTTTCATATTCCAAGCAAATTTTATAGGGCTGCTGGGTCAGCCAGCTAGGGGGATTTTTGTGCGACAGTACTCCATATTTTTTTAGTTGCGGATAACATGTTTCCAGGTCGAAATTTCATTTCAAATTAGCATCCTCCCCGAATAGTTGTGTGACAAAGTTTTTTGTTTAAAGAATGAAATGATTTACATAACATTAGGATATATTTAGTAAACTTAAGTTAAACTCATAGTAACTTGTCTCTCGTCGTTTTTCATAATTATAGGAATGGAAATGAGATAATATTAGATGATGTGATGATGAACTACTACTTAAACAAAGCTCAGCCGCATGCATGTCTGATGAGTGTACCTTTCCGTTACATAATTTGTGATAATATGATCCTTTCCACAGAAAAAAGAATAACTTTTTCCTTTCGTTCGAAAACAAATACATATTATAACGTACGTAAGTATTTTTGTCATGAGAGAAACAATAGGTACCTAACTGTAAACTAGGGATTCCAATTGTATTACTTATGATAACATAATAATTATACGGTTTTACGATGATGAGCTAATCATGAATATGATCAACAGCTCTCAAATTTCAAAATGGTGCTGTAAATTGTATTGAAATTGGAAAGAAGCGTAAATCACTGTAGCCAAAATTCTGATCTGATTCTATACTAAAATCTACTAATTGTCCGATAAACGTTTTTGCCAACATAATCATTTTTCATTGTAGCTAGGTAGAAAGTAATAGCTGGAAACAATAAGTATGTTGGAGACCTGTTCTAGAAAAAGTAATCCGAATTTAAGGTGACGGACTAAAAAATGTCCTAAGATCTGACAAGGCTCATCATTCAAATGATTGAGAAACCGTTAACCGTTGCACATGCTGTACCTGAGTGAAAAAAGGGAGGATTGAAAGGATGCTGATTGATTCCTTACTGTGTAGAATGCAGGTGCGTAGGTTTGTTTGTCTTAAGTAAAAATAAGTGTTCCCTCAGTTTATTCAACAGTTGAGTCTTTAGTATGAATGAGCGAGCTGATTACTATATTAGCAAATCAATAAATATAACACACATTTGAAATATGTGGGATCAATCGAGAGTTTTTATGTATTACTTCTATTTGTAATTTAGTTAGGTAGGAATGTCTATAATTACGGTTTCTAGACTATGATATAACGTGAAGTGTTAGAAAATGAGTAGATAACTGCAGTCTCCTAGCGGTTTATTTTTCAGTGTCATTTTGTAGCAACAAAAAAACGATATAAGGATTAGCAGGGTTTTCTGATTAGTCATCAATATTTCGCAACTAAATACATATAAATATAATTGTGGTAATTTCTCGTCTGAAAGTAACAGTTTCACAATATGATGTAACTTTAAGTATCGGAATGACTGAAATTTGCAATTTTTTTTGCACATGCAACTGTGCCCAGCGGTGAGTTCAACAAATATTTTAGAATGGGTAACTTACAAAAGTAATCCTAGTTTTCAAAATGGTTATTTTGTATGAATGGTTTAAAAATAGTCAAGGATTTTATTTTTTTGGATATTTGTTCCTACATTCATTCTGCTACATACTTTTAAATAAAGGTAGACGACTATTTGTAAATTGGAAATGAGTAAACTGTACTTGTACGTCCACGTATTTTGTCAAGTTGAAAATTTACTTTACCGTTTACATTTACATTAGTGACTATGATTGTCTTGTTATCATATAACAACGAGGGAATGCTAAGGCTGAAAATTCAATATTCTCACGCGACACAGTCAGGCAAATAGAACCACTGAAAAAAAGCGGTAGACACTAAGATTCCTACTTTAAGCTTACAGAGTAGCCAAGAGTAACTAAATACCTGTCTTAGCATTACTAATTACTACCTGTTTTCTCTCCAATCTTGGTGTAACCCCAATGCAATGTACAATCGTATACTGTGTAGTTGTGTGCTAGAGCCTGTGAATAAACTTTGGTTGACGTGTAGAGAGCAGCTGCTCCGTAACGAATTAATAGTTTCAGATGTGTGAAAAGAAATATTGTGACTGTATACAACTAAGTGTTGAGTTCGTACATATCTGCTACGAAAATCATTTTAACTGTTACAAAAGAAAATGAGTGTATTAAATGTCCAGAGAAAGTGAAATAAATTTGAGTAATATTAAACTGTTGGAGTTTTACATCGTTTATTTTCTAGTATCATAACACCCCGTTTCAATAGTTGACTTGACAATTATTCATCATAACTCAAGACATCAGGAATACAAAACAACTCATTAGCACATCGCGTAAATCTCTAATACTTATATTGTAGGAGAATTAGAAAAATATTTTTGGTTTCAAATGAGCTTCCATCTTCACAGAATACATTTGAATTTGAGCATATTATTTGACTAGTTTTTACATTGTAATTTACATTCTACTTTATTCTTGATTCTGCACTAAAGAAAATTTATGTTCACTGGTACAATTACAAAAACAATTCATCCGAAGGACATAGAAAACTTATAACTTTATGAGGGGGAGGATTTCCCCTACGCGACTTTTTATTTTGAAACTACACAGAGCGTCAGCTCTCGTGGGGCCAAGGCTTATGATGCCAATTGGAAGCTCCAACTGATTAGCTGCTAGAATATAACGATAAGAGGAGAAGGTTTCAAGAGAGGAGCCAAGTACCAGTAGACTATCACTTCGTTTTAATACATCTGCAAAAACAAATGACACGGTACAACTTAGACAAAGGAGGAATGGAGTAATAAAATCATGAAATTCAGTATTGTATCATAAATTCAACTCACCAGATATTTTATCAACGCGGTCTTTGGGTACGTTGTCACCGAAGAACACAATGTAAGGCTTTAGGGCACCTGTAGAACACTTTGGGCAGAAGGGAAGGTTAAACTTGTCTACGGCTTCCTGTAAAATAACATTTAAGCACATTGATTAACACTTGGAAATTGGTTTTTGCATACGACAAATAAATACGATGCACTTACTTGTATAAGATCAATATCACCATCGGGACGAACGTCTTCTAAATTAGGTTGAACATCAAGATGACAATTTAAGTCAAGTAAAATATTTTGGAACAGATGACGGCTTATGCTGTAGTCACAGCTCATACATATTACTAAATGACCCGTTCCATGGAGTTCGATAACGTCTTTACTGCCAGCCTTTTGATGGAGTCCGTCAACATTTTGAGTTACTAGACCGCTGATCTTATTAGAATATTCCCAGTTTCTAATTGTAGAATGAGCTACATTAGGATGAAGGGCAGCGAAGCGAGGCCAGCCAAAAAAGTTTCTAGCCCAGTAACTCTTTTGGGCATAACGGGACGAAACAAATTGTTGAATTGTCGTGGGTCTGCGAGTTGATCTTGCGTACAGACCCACACCTTCTGAACGGTAATCAGGTATACCACTTTCGGTAGAGACGCCAGCACCTAAATTGCAAAAATAAAGTTGTGAGCTCCGTTGGCCACATTTTTAATGAGTGGATATATGATATACGAATAGAAAACATACCTGTTAACACTAAAGTTTGAGATTTGGAATTCAGAAATGACTGCAGCAGTCGAACATCATGGACGGTGGGTGGTTCATGTTTGGGTACAAAAGATAGGGATGAGAAACGATGCATCTTCAACTTCAAAATTAATGGAGGAGGGGGAGTCACCAGTGAACATCAATATTTCAGTGCAAAATTGCCTGAAACAACATAATATAAATGGATGGTTAATTTTTGCTTTCCAAGAGATTGTGAGAAAACACCTGAAAGAGATGTGACACAGATAAACTTCAACAATTCTGCGGAAATCCAGTTACGAAACCAGTTTTCATGTATGCTAATAGGTTTAACCTAGGGTTCATTTGAAGTCGACCTCCTATTTAAATTCAGTTAAGCTACAACTACAAACATTCATTCATAATTGCATAGGTCATCTTATCACCCTCAAATGTTTCCAAGTGTTTCCCGAACCGATACATTTATACCTAGATATTTTTGTTGAAGTTTCTCACAACTTTATGAAATGAAATCTTTCCTAACATAGAACACTCGACATTTGCTGCAACATTAACTTATATGCAAGCTAAACAAACACAAAACTACATTTTATAATTTATAACACAAGATTTCAGTACCAAATCATCCTTATTCATCATACAGCTTTCATGCAGCAGCATCCTACCCTACATGCAAGATTGTTTATACGAACATGATGTATTCCTCATTCCTGTTTTTACATTCATTCATTCCATCCAATTCCACCATGTGACGAATGGTTACGTGTGAGCTTGTATGACTTTAGTTAACTTACTTAACATAAGCATCAATTTTTTGCCTACCGCTATCGAACATTACAGCATTTCGCCTTGAACTTGACTCTCTCATACTGTCAATCTTCCAGTACTCATAGAAGGGAAGTAATTTCGTACTTACAATCTAATCTAGATGATTGATAATCCTACTTAACGGTTCATACAACGTAGTAAATAATCTAAAAAATAAATTGCAAACCCATACTCAGCAACACTTCACGACAATTAAATGTTATCCGTGGTTCAGCACAGTTTTAGAAGAGCTGTAAACACAAGCTCGACTATCCGAAGATCAACTCAAATTGTGAAAACTGGAGGAATACTTAATAGTTCAATTACGTCAACCATGGACTCCCAAAAATTCAGTTCCACATCCAAAGATGGAATCACCCCTCCAAAGAATTTCCATCACTTTTTGAATGAGAAAAGTTTGAAGCGACAACCCTCGTTGATTAGGGAACTGAGTAAGTTTACTTCACTCTTTTAGCTTACAACTTAATACTAAATTAGTTCTACTTCACTTCTAAACTAATGATCTAACAATCAAATCAACATAAATGCTAATCAGAATAAAAGCCGACTACAAACATTATTAAATTAGTGCCTTACCACTGTGTCTTCGTTGCCTTTCCTGATAATAGCTGACAGAAAACCATCCAAGTTTCTTGATTCGATCCCAGGGTGAAAATGAGAGATTACGAAATCTAATTTCAATCATTCAAAGTGTTCAGCTCCTCCAGGAAAATAGTAGTCAAAGGACAGACATCAAAATACAGCTTTTGAAAGAGAATGTGGACTGTTTTCATATCACTTATACTTTCATTTCCTGATAACGAATGTCAGAGCTCAACTTGAATTTCCTTTAAAGTCAAAATAGATCAACTTAACTTTGACTCTACAAAAAACTGCCTTTTTCACTGCACCAATTTAAAAAGACGCCACAACTAAAATTGAAGAACAAAATGTCTCTTTTAATACCACTCTCTTCACGTCATACTGAATTAAAACTTTTGAAAGATGAAACTACTTCATAAAACGAAAGCAAAGTCTAAAAGGAACAAAAATGTTTATTTGTTTCCAGTAACAATTTTTGTTCAAAACGACATATTTTGAATACTTTATGTTGATTTTACTAATTGAGCTAAAACTCAATGTAACTTTACTTCACTTATTTTTATAACGAAATTTAAGTTTCAAAACGATCCTCAAGCAGAAAAAGTGAGAAACAATTCTGAGCGACTTGAGCAACCTAATGCAAACTGGTGTATGTGCACAACAGCTGAGAAAGGAACATGTGCCTTTTTTACCTTGTAGAATGAATAAGCGAGCCGGGATTACATGGAGCTTCCGCCATCAGCTATACTTTACACGCTCTCATCAATGTTGTTCCTTCTACATAATCACTTTTCTAGCTTTACTACTACTTCCCTATACATTGTTATTTACAGAAAAGCTTACTGCACGAAACAAGAGCGTGTAATGTACAATACCCAATGTACTCCAGTCACTGCAAGAACAAAGTGAACAAAATGCAGATGCAGGAGTCTTAAATACGTGTGAATGAATAAGGACTGGTGTCATGACTCATGAGCTCTATGTGTTTTCAATTTAATGATATTCTTGCAGTCCAGCTTAAGTGTCCGTCACATTCACATTACACTACGAACGATTAGTACATATTAATCTGTCACTCTGGACGATTTTGATTGTTTTTGGTTGTTGCACAAACTCTTAATGTAAATCAAAACATGCGAGGACAATTTTACTAATCATAAAAGATTAATGACTCGTAATTCTTAAATTAGTCAGTCTATGACATAAAGGAACAGATAAAAGAGGTATACGGCAACGGCTATGACTGCTGTGAAACATCAAATTAAAATTACTTGATGAATTGAATTTTCCTCACAGCCAAATTGTTCGCTTCCGCCGAGCCCGGAACGATTTTCATGGCAGGGGGTCTTCCAAATCCGGATTTGTTCCCGTACACCTCCTTTTCTTTACAAATTGATGAGAAAACATCAATTAATCTCTCCAGCCAGGAATTGAGACTGGCTTTGCAATATCAACCGACTATGGGGTCAGTAGTACATTAATGTTAAGGATAATAAACGTCAAACCAACATGAATCTAAATGAATATCTGAGTCAAGAATAGTTAAAAGACTTTTAGAACTAAATCAGATGGTGATGCATAATAGTATTAATATGAATTCATCAAAACCATAATAGGCATCCAGAGCTTCACGAAGAATTAACAAAACTTGTACAACGCTGCTTCCCTCCCCCACATTGGGACAATACTGGACTCATCGTCACTGTCGGGAGTCAAAACGCATTGCATGGGATGCTAGAAATTATTTTGGAAGTTGGTGACCCTGTCGTCATTCCAAACCCGTGTTACAGCAGTACGCTGAGCATTGTGCGTCTTTTTAAACTCTCTCGATTAACCACCAGTTTCAAAAACCGGAAATGGGCTAAAATGTCACTAAACAATTGTTTGCTCATAGATGGACCCTTATTCCCCAACTTATTTGGCCGTACCTGAGGATTCCGACGGAATGCAGCCAGATGCTCTTCGCTCTGCTCTTCAAAACTGGTATGGAAACAACTCTCCGTCTCAATCTGATGGGAATGAAAAGGTCAAACCCGGCTTCAAAAGACCAAAGGTAAAGTTTTATTAATGGGGTTATGTGTGGATGCTAAAGTAAATCGTTTTATTACTCGTCCAATTCACAGAAAATGTTTGTAAAGCACACTAAAATAGATTTTCCTTTGAGCAAACTTGATTTTCGAAATACGCTCCATGTTTGCCTTTGCAACAACCTCCTCAATCTTTTTGTAGTGTCCACTTCATCAAGTGCTCGAGTCCAATATATCTTCAAATTGCTTTATACTTGTGTCTGCTGCTTGTATTTATTACCCTGTGCGCGTATAAATGGTATGAACAAGTGAAACGGAAATGTGGCTAATTCTTTTGACTCCCTCAGCTTGTAATATGAGCGCACATAGTTGTTCCTTTTTTTGGATGTTTGGTTTAAACGAGAAAACGAAGAAAAAGTTTAGTCACTTTATTTATTTACACATTTTCCAGATACTTTATGTGAATCCAACGGGAGCGAATCCCAGTGGAATCGTTATTCCAACAGAAAGGAAAAAAGAGATTTATAGAATTGCACAGGAGTACAACCTCTTGATTCTCGAGGATGATCCCTATTACTTTTTACATTTCTTACAGGTATAAACACAACAACTATTTTGTCCATCCTGCATACCTTTTCTATACTCTATTTATTTACTATATAAGAATATGCATGAGCTAAATTTACTTTCAAAAGCATCTGTATAACTTGCTCTGGTTTGTACATATGTTGTTAACTTTGTGCTTCCTTCAATTTTCACATTCACACTATTCATTCCGCCACCACCTCCATGAAAAAGTTGGTGGTACTCCGAAGAGTCGAGTAAGTATGCATGGATGTAGGCTCAGTAATAGTCTGTCTGGAATTCGTTCCACCTTTATTTTTAGTTCTGAATCCTGATGCTCCATCATCAATCATGATGAGTCGTGTTGATCTTTTATTGGTTTGGTAACATAATATTAAAAATACGTGAGTTTGTATTCATCCCTTTTTCTTTTCACGATTTCTGTACTGCAGGAAGATCCAACAACCTTCCTTTCAATGGATGTGGATGGACGGGTGATCAGATTTGACTCATTTTCAAAAGTTCTCAGCTCCGGTATCCGAGTCGGCTTTGCTACAGGACCGAAGAATCTTATTCGCTCTTTGGAGATGTATCTTCAGGCATCCATTCTTCACGCCGCTTCTCTCTCCCAGGTAACGTATGGTTTTGCATCTATCCCTGTACTCCATACTCATTGGCTACCATTTAAGCACAAAGGAGAAAAAGTTTTTCTTTACGATTGAATTTTTGATTAGCAAAGAAAGAAAACGTATGCTTTCTCCTCTGCAATGTAATGGGAACAGGGCAAGAATCAATTCAGACTCTTTTTCCGAAAAGAAAAGCTGACTTAACATATCCTGTCTTAGCGTTTAGTTTGTAGTTTTCTGGGTATAGAGGAAACTTGACAGATTACTGCAGTGAAATGGGTTGCTGAATTTATTAGATTTTTTATCAGTTGGGTTCGGTCGGCCCATTGTGTACCGAGAGGGATGTGTAGAAAACTATACCCTGAAACAATGGAGCATGTACCTGAGATTTATATAGTATATGCGTCACTTAAACTTGGAGATGAACATTGTAACATAGACTGAAAAAATATTCAATGCAGAATACTGCTGAGGTTCAGTTTGGTGTGGTGCAGTGGAGGTGCTCGGAGCGTGAGCCATGAAAGCGTTCTTGCATGAAACTAAAATTGAATATGAAAGCCGTAGCTACTGGGTTTTATGCAGCTTGGCTGTAAACGTGTTTGGGTTTCAAAAGTTGGAGTGGAGAATGAAAAAAACCAATATGATGAGGGATAACATATTAGTACTGGGAAAGGGAAAGTAAGTGGAATTTAACTGGAGAGCTTGTTTCATTTTTTTGCAATGATGATGATCATGATACAGGTAGTAGTGAATGGGACGCTTCGCAACTGGGGAAATGATGGATTTAGGCAGCATATGGAGACCGTTAAAGCTTTCTACAGGAAACGAAGAGATTTGATGTTGGAAGCGGCTGAGAAGCATCTTACAGGTAAAATGCATTTTGATATTCAAGGAAATATCTTAAAACAATTGAGACGGAGAGTTGGACCAACATAAGTATTCAGTTTGAAATGCCATACCATCAATTCTTCATTTATTTTTTGGACGAGTACTTGAACACGTTGGAGGAGATGATTTCGTGTTGTAAGTATTTGTTCTCTGAATCTGGGGGACGAGAAAAAGGTTTTAGTTTTTTAAGCATTTTCAAACACGTAATACTTGAATGTGTCTTGAGGCATTTTGAGGTTCAGCAAAAAGAAACCACTTAAGAGCGCTCTACTTTCGGAGGGCTTGAGCATGAATGATTTTCGTGTATTGATGAGCAGAATCCCAGAAAATATTTCAGACTCTTGTTGGCTCTTTCTCGTGTATTGAGTAGAATGATTCCGTCTTATAAAGTAAACCTATCGAAAACTTGTCTTGCTGCTGTTTTCCAGTTTAAAAAAAAATTGGAAGAGCTGAAAGTAACATATGAAAATAGAGACCTTTCCATTTTCACAATCCGCTTACCTTGACTTCCCCTACTTTTTCCGACCCTATTATTTTTCTCCAACAATTTTATTGGAACTACAGGTAGATCGAGAAACAAAATAATGTGCAGTTGCTACATTTTTCACAGGGTTGGCAGAATGGTCCACACCAAATGCAGGTATGTTCCTCTGGCTCAAAATCCGAGGGGTCGATGACACCTTCGACATGGTAATGGAACGTGGGATCCAGCGCAAAATTATGGCACTACCGGGCCGAGAATTTATGGCGGATAAGTCAAAGCCGTGCCCCTACATTCGGGTGTCGTACTCTGTTATACCGGAGGATCAAATCGAACAGGTCAACACAACATGTTTCTATTCCGCTTATATGCTTCTTTGCTTTGGGTTTTCAGTAACATGGTGATTTTTGCGAGAGACCCTCAAAATTGAAAAATCGTGTTGGTTCCATACTGAGCTTAAAATGCAGTGGTAAAAATGCACTGATCTCTTTCCTGCTTGTATAGCTTTGCAAAATCTCTATAAAAAGCCTTTCCCAAAGCCTAAAAAAGGTTTCACTGAAAGAGAAAAACAAGCAAAAAAGATTCGCTTTTTATTTCCGTTTTATTTTCACAACAATATTCATCATCGTATAATATTTTCATTATGCTTTCCTCCCTTGTCAAGTTGAGATATAATTATGTAGTAGTATTAATAATGTATATTTTTTATTGTATAGTATTTTCGATCAACATCACAAAACTTTCATCAGATTACATATTACTTAAAAGGTCATTCCATTCGGCATAAACAACTTTAAAATCCTCATTTTGTCCTGTCACATTTTTTTAACAACTTGTAACTAAAATTATCAGAATTTAGTCTAGAATTGGAAAATAACAGTAATCATATATAACATAGTTTTGTATATAATCCATGTGTAAACTATGCACATCTTTGGCTAGCAACTAGTTTCATCAATCAGGACAGAGTACAAGTATCCAAAGCACACGAAAAATTTCTGTATGCTTCTTTGTTTTCTCTGCAACAACCGTCACAGCAAAGTTTTTTTCTCTTCTGAGCAGCGAGAAGAGAACATGATTTGAAAAGTATTATTTCCTTAAAAATTGTTCATGCTTAAGATGAGTGCACTCACACAACTTATTTCGTAGTTGCTAATTTACTTACCGCAGTTCAGCAATGTATGCAACCATCATCTCATCATGATGACGATTGAAGGTTAATTCGACACTACAAAACCGGTACAAGAATGAATATATTTTTTACATCCAACATAAAATGAACGGTACATTTCCAGTGACACTGGTACAACCTGTATCCCTCCATCAACTAATATGTGCTTGCAACTTAGTTGTTAGTTACAATTTTGAGAAACAAGCGTATATTCAAGGGAAATTGGAGTGGGCTGGGAAAAATAAACTTTCCAGTTGGGAGTTTTCAGTAATGAGTCGCTGAGAGGCAAGAAGAAGTCTCCATTGGAGTTTGAGAAAGCATCACGGTTCGGTTTCATAATATTTGATGTAGCTGTAACATACTCACTAGAGTACTAGACATACATATTTGTATTATGCACGTAGAAAGTTGATAAATTCTTAGCGTACAAAGTCGGTAGTTGGTATTAGTATAAGTACGTGTATTGGTTCTACAATTTCGTTAAGGGTAAATTATTTCCTTGGTCAAAACCTTTTCCCAATTAACGGCTTTTGCAACTTGCAAAAACTTTTCTGCTGAGCTAATAAACTGTCTCGACAATCTAAAAAGGATAGCTACAAAGTAAGGTTGTCAATGCTTTGTTCTAATACCTAAGAGTAGAAAGTTCGGATGTAATTTTTTTTATTAATTTTTGAACACCATGTTGGGTTTCCCTCGTCACCCATGCGGTTTGGATACGTTAGTATGACATTTCCTTTGGCTAATTGTAAGTACAAATTACTTAATAAATGGACTGAAAAGATTTAGTAGGATTTTCTACGCGTCACCTGCTCTCTCCATATGAACGGGTTTCGGTTTGTCATATATATTATTTATATGTAGATGATTATGATTACAAATAACACTTTATAATGTCATACCTCCACCTTCTATAAATGCTAACAATATAGTCTTCTAAGTTGTAATTGAGTTTTCTGTAATAATATTATTTTCATATAATTTTTTTGGCCCATATCATATTTGAGTTAAATGTTTAGAGGGGTTTACAAGAGTAAACTGTTATAGTTGATCACCTTATCTGTTTAGTGGCAAAAGAAAATATTTGCCAGAGAGAATCTCGAGGAAGATTTATTCATTTCTTTACAATAAAAATACTCCACAAATCTAAAACTTTTTTTTGTAGAAACAGCTACCCCTATCAAAATTTCCTTTGGCTAGTAATGTAGTAATATCATCAATGAATTAGTTCTATCTTTTCCCATTCTTGGCCGCTGGTATATATGACATGTGCGTTAGATAAGTTTGAGAAAATCGATGTTCAATTTGCCTTGGCGCAGGGCTCAACAAGTAAATACATCCTATTCATATAGTAATAATTTACTATATATTAGTTATAAATATTTTTTAAATATATTAAAGTTATTAAGTCATATCCATGTATTATCCATTCCAACCCACAATATCTTGGGAGGAATGGGAAAGTTTTTTTCAGGTAATTTTTTGTAGGGATCGGAGAATGAAAAAGAGTTGAATCTGGTAGTATCGTTCATTTTAGTTTTTGCATGACTTTACCCAAAGAATTTTGCTTACAAAGATTTGATCCTAACATTGAGATTGAGACGAGTCAAGTATTTCCTTTACTACACAGATGAATGAATAGTTTGCTTTCATTATTCCAAATAACAGGAAGTTTGTGATGGGATGTTTATGTATGGAGTAGTTTCGGGGTTTTGTGTGCATAATATACAATGTTTATATACATACCACATACATCAATCAATCAGTACATTTTTTTTAAAGGTGGTCTAGAAAAACCGTTACGACTTACTTTTTCTAGTACACTATCTACTCTACTGACTCGACATTAGGAGTACCGTGTGAAAAGGTTGGCATTGGTTTCAATTTCCTATGAATAGAGACTACAGACCAAAAAAACTTTTGTTTTCCATACAATTTTTTATGCATACACGAGAATCAGATTGTATAAATTTTATTGTATTGTTGAATTCATCAATCTTTTCTTGTGGTGAAAAGGGAAGGCTAATTGAAAGTCATAAAATAACTACGAATCTCTCTCTCTTTCTCTTATTCACTAACGCAAAAACTTTTGGGTTGCGTGCTTCCATCATCCATTATGATTGTCAGGATTGTCTTGTTAATAATATCCTTCTAAAGGAGAAAAAAGGGTTTTTACTAGTTGGTGTTCTTTTGTACACGATGATAATGGTTATTCAATTCAAAAAAATTCTCTGGCATACTGTGCCAATCCAATAAATTGTACTGTCTGGGTAGGAGAATGCATCAGATAGATATAGTCAGCCATCAATAAACCTTACGTAGAATTACACATAGTTTAAAATATTACGGAAGATATTGTACATTGTAAGATCGTGTAAATATTTTTCTGCAAGAGTTAAGTTCTCCCTTTGACAAATATTCAAGGTTTGGGGCTGAGTAAAGCGGATCTAATTTGATGTGGTTACTTCCATAATATAATGTAGAATTTAAATCGAGAGTTATCACGTGTGACATTGCGTCTCAAGACGAGAGTGCCTCCAAATTTCAAACTATGACTCTAATTTTTATATAGTAAAAATTACAACTTGTTTTTCATATAGGTATGAATTAGCATTTAGTTTTTAGATACTTTGTGCCTTCTAATTCGTCGGAGTGGTTTCATTCGAGCTACTTACAAATAAGTTGGAAGCTTCAGCTCTCTCTTCACACTGAAGACTCAGAGTTTTTCTCACCGTCTCAAATGACCTTTTTCTCATCAATCTTGATGGAGGTATGGTGATTGGTGATGACGGTAAAAGTGCGGTGGTTGGTGACAGCATCATATTAGTTGGATTCGTTGGTGTTGTCGGTGTCATGCCACCTTCAGTAGCTGCAGCCAGCGGTGATAGCGGTGGATGGAGTGTAACAGAGAGGAAAGCTGAGGTTGAGTTGTTAGTAGTTGCAACGGGCGGTGAGGGCGACAGCAAGTGACCACTTGTCGTGCTCACAGCAACTGATGACGAGTTATTAACATGCATATGTGGACTTAAGCTTCGTCTCCTCCGTGGCACTGATAACTTGGGTGGCGTCTCTTGTTGGGATTGGGGGTAGGAAGCTATGGAAGTTGTTCCTGGTGACATGCCAGTGCCCCCACAAGATTCACCAAAGCCACTCCATCCCACAGGGGAGTAGCCCAGAGCTTGTCTCAAGTCACTGAGAGTAGTTTGAGTGCTTGATGACCGTCTCCTTGCTCCCGTTTCCATGTAGTCGTTGACCGATTCCAGGTCGGAGCAAAAACTATCACGGTGATGCACTAGGGCGTGAGCTTGTGTTAGCGTGACACGAAACTCTGTTTCATCTCCTTCACCATAACCACTACTACCACAGCAGCCGCCTGTCACTCTAAAAATTTCGGCTGTGGTTTGAAGAGACGCAGTTTGAGTGGGGAGGGGTGGCGGTATTGGTGCGGGGGTTGGTGGTGTTGTGAGAGCCACAAGCACTCCACTACTCGTGCCACTGATACTGCTCACTCTTCTTGCGTAGGTTGGCGCAATGTGATCAAAGTTATGCTCGAAACAAGCAAACACAGAGTCAGATCCTATAGATCTTGTATCTTGGTCTTGATCCTGGTCATCCGCGTCTGAAGCCCGTGTTGGAATGTTCTCACTGCTGGTGTCATCCACGTACTTGAGATTTTCCAGGGAGAAGAGGGATGAGTTGCCACAGCCAAAGGGGAACATGGGAGCCTCACTGTCACTAGCACCATTAGCACTCATTTCTGAATTATCATTCTCATTGTCACTACTCAACGAACGGGAAACAAGAAACCGCCGGTCACCTCCTCGACCACCACCACCACTACCCCCCACTACCACATCTCACACGTGGGAGGAGAGCCATTGGGTTCTGGTGTCCTCCTCCGTAGTAGTGTCCCGCCGCCATGTTAAAATTCTCACTTCCACTCGGTGAAATACTTGGAGTTGGCAGAATGACGTTGATGTCAATATTACCTTTGCCAGAGCCCCCTATTCTAGAACCAAGTGGTGGGGATTTAGATCTCGGATGAAGATGGTGATGACTCGAACTTACGTGATGTCCAGGCTCTGCCTTCACTTGTATATATGGTGGTAAAGGTCCTAATGGGTTTCTTGTCCGTTTCCTTTCTGGTGGCACTTGCGGACCGTCTGAGCCATGAGGACCGGCCGCAGACATGAGGGACAAGTCTTCATCAGAAGACTCCGAGTTGGCAGCTGTAAGTAATACAGCAGGGTTCTTAACGTGGCGCTCTTCTCCATAACAATTGTTGGAAAACATTGGCTGATGACTGTTGGTCGGGTGCACTTGGTTCATGTAGCCATAACAAGTGGAGTCAAGCAGGGTTAAGGACATGGGATGCCCGGGACTACCACCACCTGCAACATATCACATAGAAGAATGGGGAGTCCATTACAATATCATTTTTTTAACAATGGCATATGTTTGTGCTCACGATCAAATGGTACACATGTAAAGCGTGACCACACTGCCAAACTGGAAGTTGCCTGTTCCATTATTCATGCTATATAAAAGGGAATTTGGGGTGTGGTACACAAGGAGCACTTACCGCTGCCTCCTCCACTGCCACCAAAATCATGTCGTCCATTCACTTGAATGTTTTGCCCTCTCATCAACTGTTGTGGATGGATGGAGGGGTACGCCATGTTTTGGAGTGTCAACGGGGAAGGCTCTCGTGAGTGTTTATGCTTGCACTTGGATTTGTACAGGAGAGTGAGAAGAACAAAGAGGAAAAAGAAACCGAGAGTGCTGGCAATACGGACACCAGTCATTGGGTCATACTTCTCCCTAAAAAATACTTCTCGCTGGCGCATCACGTCCAGCTCCGAAGTTGTCGTTTCCTTGTCTCCACCCGTCACTGTCGATGATGATCCTGTGGTTGATGAGGACGACGAGGATGATGATGGTGTTACATGGGATGAAATGTGAGAGCCACTTCCGTCCCTTACACTTCCGTCACTGCTTCCCTGTAGGTTCAGAAAGTCATTTTCAAATCTCATTTCACACAAATGATTCTCATCAACTCACGCAATTTCGTGTCAAAATGAGTCCACTGATTGTGCACATTTTGCAACCACAGCATGCACACATTGATTGGCAGATTTCGAGGAGAAACTCCTAATGCATAACCAAACTCGCGTGAGCTGAGCATAGGGATTCGACTCCAAATTTTCGTATTGATGGTCGTAATACATGGCATTTCTGAGAAGTGGGACTCACGCAGAGAAAAGATGTATATCAAGCCTTAGTTTTTAGCCCTCCACGTTTCAGCCTTTTCTTCAAAAAACAAAAATCTCAGTTACCTTCTTCTTCACGTCTCCAACATATTTCATTTTCCACAAACACAAAAAGGAAAAACTGTGGTAGACACGCGTTGTGTAATATTCATTATGCATACAAATACTGCCTACATATTTTAGGCACTGCTTCCCACCTCGGCTTTGGAGAGTCAGTGAAATACATATTTTCCCGATTTGTTTAGATTATCCCGTGTGAACTGTTTGTTTATACAATGTGGCTCTGGGCTTTGGCTTGGCCTGCATGACAGCCACACAGCCAAATTCAGAGTCTTTCACTTCGCACGTGGATATAATGGATGGCGCACACGCAGTCGTAAACCTATCGTGAGGTGATAGTGATGATGTTCATGCTCATCCATTTTGAAGGAAATTCACGTGAATTTTTGAGTATTCATCATTATTACTAAACCTAAAAATCTTGACCTGATAAGATACCTTTGTAAAATATTATATTTTCTTGGTATATTTTGATAAAAATCGAAAAGTTGTTTTCATAATCACTCACTCTTTTAAAAACTAGCGTGGTAGCAGGTTTAGTATAAAAAAACCTGCCATAAGTATTATGCTATGTTCCCAGAATGTAAATTAGGATGGAGAAGAAGGATGCTCAAAAATAAACTGGCGAGTTAGAGCAGAAATATTATCCTTATCCTCATTTATATTCTTCTCAGAGGCAGCGCACATTTAAAGGATTGAGCGAGTTAGTCTAATGCTAAGCTTCTCCTATTTTTTGCACAACAAAGTAGCAAAGAAAAGTAGAGGAAATGCACTCTTCTGTTCTTCTAAACTTTTTAAGCTTTTTGTCTCATGCATAATGTAGAGGTTTGAGATAGATCAATAACTCTGGCCGTGTGGGCTATGTTTATGGCATACTAAAACACGGTCTCGCAATGAGATGCGAAAAGCATGCTCATTCATTACAAACACACACACATTCCCTGAGAACTTAATGTCACTGTGGATAAGGAGGAAGTGTAGCATCCCAACAGTTGTAAACTTACTAATTATATTAAGACCATGGTTGTCGATATATTTAAAGCTTTTTTTAAAAAAATGAAAATACCTGTATATTGCTGTGAGTCAAATTGCTACCGGTTTGTTTGTTTGCATCCCATCCGGTTGTGGTATTCAAAGACGTCATATGGACTTGTAAAAAGATTTTCTCTCATCCTTTTTTTCTCTCTTCACTTCTTCTGGCTTCGGTCTCGGTCCTCTCTGCTCTGCACTCAACTTAAAACTTTTTTGTTACCCTTTTGGCTCGGCCTCACTTTCACTACTTTCTATGCAGATGAGATTGACTTGTGCTCGGCGTCCCTTGCCCTTTTTTTTCTTGTGAAATACCTTCACTTGTTGTGTTTCATGGAGAGAATAGAACCGCTATTTCCCGTTGTTGTTCTGGAAACTATTGGTGATACAATCTCGTTTCTGATTTGGTTGCTCTAGCTCATTCCCAGCACTATTTGCATATTTATATTGCAATTTGCAGTTATCCCTGTGTTTTTTTTCCCCTGCAAAGCAGCACAAAAACAGTTTTTTGTGCCCTTCAGTCTCACAAATGTCTATTTCATCGTTGTTATCCCAGACTCATTTCCGACCTCCAAATGAGTGTTTATCTCGAGATCTTGGGATACCAATTTTCATGTTAGGCTCTGTTGCACTGGCCTCGGCACGAGCAGAAATGGGTGGCGGGTGCAAAACGCATCCTCATCTGTAAAGCACAAGAACAACTCTGTTTTCATTCAAAAATCATTCATGTCTCGTCATTTATGGGAGTGGAAACAACTTGTGACATCCTGCCTTTTCGACAACGAGCTCATAAAACTAAAATCTAAATTCATTTCGCTCATATAAAAGCACTTGGCTCAGACCTCGTACATTCTACACAACAAAGTAGTAAGTGTGTTGCAGTAGTTTTTTGCAACAAACTCTATCTCCCTCCCTTGGATTCACCTCACCTCATAAAAAAGTGGGTTTGTTGCTTAGTAAGTGATAACAAATTCCATTCTACAGAATCATTTGGAATTTTTATGGCCAGTCGAATGAAATCCCGAAACAATACCTGATGTGATGATATCGCTTGTACACTACATAAAAAAGGGAACAAATAACGTTCCTATTTGCTAGTTCTCAAAGATATGATACTTTGTACATCATCATGGTACACGATTCATTGCACATTCTCTACCCTCACCGAGTTCTTACTTGGAAGGAAATGCAAAGGATTCCTTTCACAACTCGCTCAGCAAAGGACGAATGGAATTATCTCTAGTTCAATTTCCCTCTTCATTCCAAATGCAGGCGGCTATCATTTGCAACAAATATGTATCCATATCGTTCTCTCCCCAATTTATTTTTTATGTTTGTAGCACTCATGGGTGAAAGCTGGCCACTGATCGTTGCTTAAAATTCAAGGCGTTTTATTTCACCCTAGAGCACTCTAAGAAGATCATAAACAGGAAAAGAGCGTATTATTCTGTTTACATAACAGCTTAAACTACTTCAACGAATTGGTGCGGATGGAGCACTTATAAAAGTGGTGGGTTGTGTGTTAGTAAGTCAACTTTATTCAATGAGTTTTGAGACTCTTCTCACAGAGCCGTCAACTTGTATACAAATTAGTTGAGCTCGTCCTCCGGCACAGCAATCAGCAACTGAATTAAAGTTGCATACTAAGAACTTCTTCCTCCAGTACACCCAAATCTAGTAGTTTGTAGCAATTGGAAAGGGATTGCAAATTGTCTACACAACAGAACTATTAGCGTCTGTTGTTGAATTTCACGTTGATAATAATATCATTATAATTTATGAGTATTGTTGTGTACTACAACTTGAGAGCATTGTAAGAACAATGGGGAGACAATTTCTCATTCAAAAGTTGCTAAACTTGTTCCGCACCAATTCATTAAATTAGGTTTGCTAAACAGAAGGGAAGGTAAAAGCCTGATGATATGATGTGGTTGCGGTAAAAAGGAAATTTCTCTTCTTCGTTTTTAGACGAGACTACTACACGACCATGCATATCTTGATGTGGTGGAGAATCCATAAATTCATGCCCATAATCCGAATTGAATTTCCCTTTTGTTCATCTACATTGGTAGGGATTTGGTAAAATGATATTGCAACATGTGATATTTACTTGATAACATCTTAGAAAGAAGAGGAAAGAGGAAGTAGGACAAAAGCATGAAACACACACACACACTTTGTGCGACGGCAGATGGAAAGATAGGTGCATAGCACACATTATGGTTTCATTATTCACTCAGCTCAGCTACCTATCTTGGGCAGTAGAATATGACGAGATAAGTCTTAGTCTTTGAAAATGTTGCAGTTGGATGGAAGTAGCATGTACCCATATGTAAGCGGTTCGATGAAAATATCCATTTGAGCCGATATACCTATCTATCTAGATGTTTCCCTTTCGTACATGTACTTACATTAAGCTAACTAAGCAAACGAAAGCCAACCAGCAGGAAAAAAAACCGAAGAAAAGAGAAAGAGGGGGAGGGAGAAAATATCCATTGGAGAACAAAGCCAAGTAAAAATTCAGGTAGGGACGCACACGTTTGTATTACATAAATGCTCTTATTGATTACTCACTTGGTTCGTCTGTTGCTGACGGCTTTTTCTCTCCCATTAGCAGGAAGCAACAGAGAGAATGGAGGAGAACCTCTGGCAAAATGGGAAGAAGAAGAAGAAAAGTATGCCTTATACAAATATTTTCTTCTTGTTACTTATCCTCCTTTCTCTAGCCAAGCCACTGAGTTTCATTCTCGATACAGGGAAAAAATTGAATGAGAACGAAAGAACAAGTTGAAATGGGAAGGGGAGAAAGAATTGAAAGACGCTCAATGCATTCTCTCTTTCTTATATAATAAATAATACTTGTATGTTCATATTTTTCTCTGGTAAAAAGAAGGCTTACGTAGGAGAAGCTATGATGAAGGATTTTCCTTTATTGTTGGCAGAATTATTTTGTGCTACAACAAAAAAGAAGCATTTTTCTCTCGGATTTTAGTCTTTCCTTTCTCTCTAAGACTTTTCGACTAATGATTATAATAATAATAGGTGGAGTAATCGCTTCCGTTATATTTAGCCATTGTGTGGGGGGAACAAAACAGTTGCTTCAGTTTTCAAAACTAGTATTATATTGTTGTTGATAGAGGAGATGTATGTAATGTAATTCCTGAGTTCATCTCCCAGCGTCCCAGTCTACAACGTTCTTTGGGTATTGTGTCTGTGTCTAATGCTCCTTTCTACCCCAGGATCATCATCATCATCATCAGAAAAAGCTACACAGATGCATGAAATGACTATTGCCTCAAATAAGAAAAATTGAGACTCACACAGAATCAAGTTTTTGATGCGGAAAACATATTGCATTCACTCAAACTACTCCTGTTGAACAGACACTCACATATTGTCAATCTCAACTGTTCGTCACTCCAAATTGCTGTTTCTGCATTAGACAAATTCATACCTAGTTGTTTGAGAGTGCAACATTTTCTCCCGAGTTTCAAAAAAGGCGGATAGAAAATGACAAAAATATAATCACGTCTTCACTACCTTGCGGCATGTAGCAAAGGAGGTAACAAGACTGGCAAAAAATTAATAGGAATAATAAATCCCTAATCGTGTGTCTGCTCCCTTGCTCTTCATCATGCTAACTTTCCATCTCAGCAGATTTCGTCCATTACGTATTGTGAGTTGGGCTGAATGAGGACGATTAGTCTTGAGAAAATGTCATGCAACTTGCTCCTTTTCGCTTCAGAGGATGTATTATTCCGACATCAAAAAAGAAAATAGGTTGACTTCAAACGATGATAGGGAAACAGGATTTGACAGACCCACCTTTGACGACATGTTGAAGCTACCTACTTGCAGATTTTTTTTGGGGTTAAGAGGAAAAAAATAGGACAGACATGTGGAACCATAACCTTTCTGATTTTATTTTAGTTCCCAAAATCATCCGTGCATGCATGTTCCTGGTTAAACAATGCATAACCTTGGTGAAAGTTGGTATCCTCCAACCAAACTATAATTGATCTGTTGGCCTGAATTAGCCGCTGTTAAACTTCATAATTGGAGATAATTCCATAAGCCTGCTAACAAGGTATGTAGCCACCGATTCATTTTAGCCCGGAAAAGAGTTTTTAATACATAACTGTGAGAAGAAGCATAAAAGTTAATTATGCCGGTCTCAAACCTTGTGAGTATGACCAGAACAGATGACGCATGGTATTGACTATGGGTTCCGGTATTGCAGTGTGTAACTTGAGCTTATTTATGCATCCATAATTTTGAACATGGGTGGATGTAGACCCGGAAAAAATTACGTTAGGGAGACTTTTATGCATTGCACACTTTTTTCAGTATAAAGTATGAATATCGAATGGAAAAATGAATTAGTATCACGTGCTACATTGTAGTTTCTCCCGTAGAAAAATGAATGAACGACGTTTATTGCCTTTCAGTCTGGATTTATTAGGTCTAGACTCTAGACACGGGCTTCCTCTTTCAACATGAAATTCTACCGGTCCAACTCTCCAACTAATGCTAATAGCTTTTCGTGGAATAGCTTTGCGGAGAAAGAGGAGAGCTGCATATTCTACCTACTAACTGGTGTTTGAGGAGAACAATGATGATCATCATGATCATCGTCACCACCAGTTTTCAAATTACCTTATTTTGTACCAATATAATATGGTCGAGTAGACAACCGAAATACCTAAACCAGGAAAGTTTTAGTTTGATGATATTGGAACTGAAATTGGTTAGGTGAAGGGGATACTCCTTCCACACCACACCACACTGCAGACATTTTTGGCGTGATACAAAATTATAAATTAAGGTGAAGTGATCATTTATCATATGACAATGGTCTGCAGGTGAATTCATGGTGGGCAATAAATGCAACCTAGTAAGACTAGTGACTTTGCGGATGATGAAAATGGTGGGGTCTTTCCGCCATAGAATAAAAATAAGGTTGGAAAACTTTTACAATCCGCACTTGAATAAGATATTGTCTCTGCGTTTCCCTAAGTATTCCCATCATCATCATCGTGTTGAAACTTGTCCTATTTTAGTTCCACAAATGGCTCATTGCTATGTTTCTGCTGTCCGATAACGAACTAAAAAGCTATTCATTTTCAAATGTTTCTTTGAGTTTCATACACAGTTTTTTTTGTGGGGATCCTTCCCATGGTTATATTAGGACTCAAATTTCCCAAAATACGCTAGCCGGTTTGAGTATGAATGAAGATAAAATTGGAGCAAATGAAAAACACAAGTTATTCCCATCCAGTGGCGACTGGCACTTATTGTATTGTCATGAGTATGTGTGTGGTCGGTTGTTGAAGAATAATAAAAAGATTGCCTATTTGCTTTCCTTTTTATTTTACTTTCCCCAATACTCAGCTGAGCAAGGTTTTGAAAGCCTTTGGCTACTCCAAACAGCTATATACCTAAAGTGCACAAGAAAAGTTGAAAAGAGCCGTCCTTTCCTTGCAACATAGTATAAAACTACCATCCTCACCATCACGACCATTACAAACAAGCAGGGAAGTTGCTCGGGATTCCATTGTGAGGAAATTGGAATATGGTGTATGTATACCATCCGTCAACAGCTACTACAGGAGTATAACTAGTTTTCCAAATAAAATAATTTCACATTTTTTCTTCTTCTCCACCCAAATATTCTCAACTCAACAGAATCCTTTTCTCTCTCGCCATTTCACACACTCACAGTCCAGACTACACAGCTCTTATGTGTGCACCCACTACGATTTCAGCCACACCACTATTACTGCACAATTGGTTCGACAAAAAAAACTTGAACAAAATAAAGCACTTCACCTTTTTCCCTTGTAGTGCCTCTACTTTCACTCACTTTATATTCTACATCCTGTTACCTGCTTTTCCAAAAATACCCCATGTACTTATTCCAGAGTTTCCCTACTTGTTCCTTGTCTCTTCCTATCACTTTGGGAAGTGGAAGCGACGAGTTTACAAAATCGCTATGAATGCTTTATGTACTAATTCCCTATGTAATATTTTATTATACATATATATTTTGAAATAAGTAAGTAGCACCGTGAGTAACTATACAATTTGTACTTTCTCTGTGCTGAGAGAGAGAGAGAGAGAAAAACTTTCTTCTTTTCCTTTCGACTCACTCAGTCTCTTCAAAGAGCCCAGGTTTGCGTTGCCTTGTCAAGCATGAACATGTGTACGATTTTGAGCTCGAGGCTGCAAACTTTTTCTTTTTGCTGCAGAAACGAGGACTAGAGAAGGTTTCATGTATATTCATGCATGCTTGCATGCTTGACGTTCTAATGCATTCAACTTTCCACTGTGGGATGAAGGGAGAGAAAGAAGAAAACATTCTGCTACAAGAATGAATGTTGTTTTAGCGTAACAGAAAAACTCGTCGTTGATGAAAGCTTGTAACTAATTTATTTAGTTGGTTGTGTGTGCTTGTTGATAAAAATAATAAAAAAACGAACAAATTATTTATGTACTACAAGAATGCATGGCACAAGAAAGGGAAAATCGAGACACGTAAGTGCTACCACTAACAAGACAAGTGAAAATATAACTGCATGGAGGAACCACCACTCCTCGCACTTTTCTGATGAGATGCCTGTCGTCACTAGAGACAAAAAAGAGGAAAAACTTTTTGTATTTTCCTAATTCAAACACAAATACGATATGAATAGAAGAGTATGTAGCCCTCTTTTGTGTTTTGGGAGAGAGGAACTGATACATACTTTTGTAGGCATGAGCAAAAGCACCAGTGGGAATATAGTTTTGCTTTTTTTATGAATTATAATAAGAACATGTGCTGAGTCAATGAGATTTTTAAAATATAGAGCAACCTCTTTACCACACGTCATTATGTGTGGAGAGATGAGTGCAATTGGAAGAATTTTTTTTAGAAAAGTTGCTTTTTCCTTCTCGACTATTCATCAAAACAGGGAAGAAAACAAATGCATCATTTTCTTCCCATCTTCATGAATATGAAATCACAACAGCTCCATCATTAATAGACAGTGAGTAAATACTATAATGGAACTATTTAAGAATACATTAAAGGCTGACTTCAACTTTCACCTATAGCTTCAAAGTTTGAGGAGGCGTCTGCTCCTTTTTTCTATGCACATTCGAGGATTTAAAAAAATGCAATGTTGAAGTTGTAGGGCTTGCTTTACATGCACTTTCGTTTAGAATTTCCCTTCAGAAAGGTGACTGAGCTCAAGCTATTCACTCCCCCCACGCAAAAACCGTCTTCAACTTATACAAAGTTTAGGGCACAATGAGCTATCTTTTCCTTTGTTCACTTCCAAACTTCCTACTCTGTGTATTTACCATTAACAATGGGATACATACGAACAGTGAAATACTTAATTCTTTTGCGTTTCTTTGAAGGCCCATCAGCAGCATCATCATCATCATCAAAGTACCATCAACAGGATCGATACACGGTATCTTTTGTAGCACAGCGGAAATAATAGAGCCAATAGATTTTTCTCTTTTATGCAGTTTCCTTTTTACAGAGGAATTTGAATGTGTATTCATAATCCAGCTTTGACCTCATTCCCTCATCCACATAGTTTTGATCTATATTTCCGGCATAGAACTAAATTTCGATGGGGCTATCAAGCAAAGCTCAGAAATCAGAAACCGATCACGACAAGCTGTTTGCGAGCACGTCATTCACCAATAAAATTCTTTTAGTCTAGCAATTATTCTTCCTTTCCTCACTCTAAATCAATACGGATTCCTACCTACAGTATACGCAAATACACCTGAACCCAGTGTAAATTTTTATGAAATGGGCTGAAAAATTTCCTTTGTTTCAGAAAACCTTTTCCATTTCATAAAATAGCTACTGGCTTTGTGCTGCGTGGGATGCTCCTTTTGTTTTGAAATATTTACGTCAATAAGTTTCACTTTCACCTTTGTTCTTTCACTCACAATCCGAGTGAGTTGGACATGTCATGACATTATAAAACTTGTTCATGGCCAAGCGTTACGTCAACAACTGGAATTAGATATATCCATCCAAAGTGAGACAAGATGTGGGTGAAAAAAGAAAGTGAACGTGTAGCAATATACCAAAGATGGAAGCAGAATGGAGAAGATGAGAATGAGATTTTAATTTAAGTGAAAGAAACAACACTAAATTAAGAAAAGGGAAGAGCAAACAATATTGCGTAGAAATTATTTCCTCTCACACACGAGCAAACTACATTTTCACTCTGAAAAACAACATTTACATAATGTAATATAAATACGTGTTTCGACTTTTGACTCACAGCTCACTCCATAAAAAGTGTTTCCTCTTGACTGATTGAGGACGATGATGGAACGACTCTAACCTCAAATAAAACCCTTGACTCTCATGAATAATAAATGAATTTCATTTTGTTTTATAGCATCTTATCTCACACAGAGCACGGAGGAGCAGTCATTATTACATATAAATGACATTCTTTTCAAGTCGCAGTTCTTATCTTGCACACTTGCAAAATGCTTAGCAAGCACACTCTTCCCCCAATATTTTGACAACTTTTGCATTTTTCCCACGTCAGCATCAAATTTTTCAAAGGTCATCGTTTCCCAATTTTGGACACTATCTTGTCCAGTCCACCCGTGCTCCATTGTTATACCTTAACTTTAACCTTGTAAAAAAAGTTGTAACAACTCAAGTTAAAATATCAGCTATAACTAGAATCCCTTTTGTAACGCAATTACGTATGCAAAGACGCTTTTCTATTTTCTCATTTAAAATTTAGAGCTGACCACATCCCCGTTTATATCTCATAAAGCCGTATGAAGCCTCAGCCACCACACAAAAAATAAACAAGAACCTCACTAGCCAACAAGGAGAAAAGTGTTTGCAAATGGTATGTGGATGATGATGGGACGAGAAACTAGACAAAAAAAAACAGCCAACTTTACACAGGACCACGAAGCTACAGCATTAAGCTGAGAACGTTTTGGCTCTTCTCTCTCATTTTGTGATAAAGACCTTCCTTCTTGCTGGGTTGCTTCCTCTAATCCTGTAAACTAGCGAGTGAGTCAAATGGGAGAAAGCACAGCATCAGAGAAGCATTGTCTGAGAAGAATATATACATACATTTTTCCTATCTTCAGGCTCAGTTTCCTTGAATACGGTTTGGTTTCATTTCACTACTTGGTCTAAACAGGGTTTGCAACAACTATATCTAGGCACCGTGTAGGTGCATATATCCGTTCCATGTACTTAGCATTATTAGAGACTGCTCAAAATTTTGTGGTCTTCATTTTCCTATGTTGTGGCCAGAGTTAGTTTGACACAGACGGTAAAAGAGTAAATAGGGAAAATGGCTTTATCTCTGGATGAGTGCACATACATAATATCCTATCTCTCTCCCACCCACTATGCATGAGCTAATCTGAAAGCATCATCTTGGTTGTTATCAAATCAACATTACGTGGGGATGCTATGCCATGCCTGTTCTCAACTGTACTCACTCAACAACCTTCTTCATTGTGAGAAGAGGGAATGTTGGGAGGAAAGCTGTTTCCCTTTCTTAAACACACACATCTAGGTGCTGGTCGAAAACTGTATTGTTCCGGTAGGATTGGGAAATCAACTCCAGTTTTCTGTATGACGCAATGCAACAAAAATAGTGTACACTAAAAAACGAAGATATGGGAAGAAAACGAGCGTTCTGGTGGTCCTTACGTGATACCTGCTCACTAGCTCTGGAATTTGACCAAGGTGTGCATAAAATGCAAAGTTTTTCTCCATTTCATATTTTAGATACTATGTAAATCTGAGCATTTTGTTACGCTTCGGTGTTTCACCTGAAGCTTTTCTCAAGTAATGATTGAGATAGCCACAAATTTGGTGTGCACAATATTCAGAAAGTTTGTTTTCCACTATACCACACACAACGCCACAAAATGGCTTCTATTCTCCGTCTCACACTTCCGTAAGTGGACGGTTGAGCACCTACCTAATTTTTGCATGCATTCCAACACAAGCTTGAGTCTATTTTCATCGAAAATTGTTTTGCGAACTGGGAATAAGAAATGTATCAACAGCGGAAAATCCTAAGACGAACCACTTCATCTATCTTGTGGAAATGATGATGTATGGAAGGGCCATGTAGTGTGGTGTAGTCTACACAATAAATTTTGCACATGGACGAAAAGGAATTCATAATGGGGTGTGTGTATCCTTCTCAGAAAACAAGTGGAAAGAGTCTTGCAGGTTTTGCTCTTCCAAATATCTATGAATAATAGGTGAGCCTAATCAATGCCGACCTGTCTGCTCATTATGCCGTATCCTGGGACATGTACGTTCATTCGAGGCGTATCCAACTAACACATCGTATTTTTAAGCTGTGCTTAAGCATTAGCACCAATGCGGTATCTTTACTTCACTCCTCTTCAGAGAATCCTTTCGTTTCTGCTTCCGTTGTGAAACTGAAACCCAGGTATTACCAAAGCGTATAGAAAGAGAGAGTGTGTGCTTGAGTGTGCACAAAACTACGAGCATTCTATTATCTTAAGTCTAAAATAAAATCTGGGGTAAGTATTCACCATGCACAACTACTTTCTATCCCGTTTTCCATCTTCACATCAAGCCTAACTTGTACTCCTAGTTTTACATTCGTCCTCGCTGTCCACTGAGAAACCAAACAGATTTTTTCAACGTTGAGCAGATCTATTCCGTATTTATGCTAGTGTTTTTTGTGACAGAGACCATTTTATCGCGTTGTGTGTGATGCATACCTTTTTCTGATCCTCTGATAACTTTCAACAGGAGAGGGAAGGATAAAAAAGGGAAGAAATTGTTCAAATATGCACAACTGCCAGTGGAGCAGCTTTGCTCTAGATTTTATTTTGTATAATGTCACAAAAGAGTGGTGGCACTTGGATGCGATGGCAGCTCAAAATTCTACAAAGTTTGCTGTATTAGGTACATATCAGGTGCTTTGCTCCTTTCCACTTTTTTCTCCAGCTTGAAACACAACATATCCCATTACCCAACTCATAAATTTTTCCTGAGACTACTTGAAAACATGAAATCAGCTCATTTTACATACATGGATCATGAACCAAGCTATGAGGAAGCAGGAGGGAGAAGAGATATGCTACAAAAACACAATAAAACAGAATACTGTCCTGTTTCTGAAGTAAATATAGTGTGCATGGAGATACTTTTTGCACATCTTCCTTGTTCTCCCGTGCATTACATCGTAGGAATAAAAATGACCTGCTATTTTTTTCGGGTTAACACATAGGAAATTCAAGGGATCTGATGTATTATCCTACCAAACAAAGCAACAAAATAAACCGCCGCTTGGCAAAACAATATATTCAGCAGTGTGACGGAAGTACGTACTTGGAATAACTGCAGCTGCCAAGATGAGTGGAGACTAAATAAATTTTTATGGTGAAAAATTGATATTTTTTGACACAGTATTTATTACCTGCAGTGCAGAACTTTAAGGGTTTTTTGCAAGTAGATGGCCGCATTAAAATATCAATGATTAAAGTATATCACTCCGTTACCTTGCTACCCACTCCAGGAATAACTTTAACAAGCAGAGTTGCTAGTGCTAAAAGTTTAGCTACGTTTTGAGAAAACTTACTTATGCGAAAATTTAATAAGGTAAAAATCCATACAAAATTTAGAATTCTCTCCAAACCGACTAAATCACAAAGCCTGCCTATCCCGCAACTAATGTATAGAAGAAGTATCTAACGATGTAACTCTCATCTGCATCGAGAGGTGGGATATTACTTGACTCAACGTCAAATATTAAGTATAAAGCCGTTAATGCTAACGAAATAACGACAATAAACTTTTTACCGCTGCTTTACATCCCGGAGATCAAGGTCTTATCTCATTTTTGCAGGAGTAGAAGTTGGAAAAAGCAGGATGAATACATCAAGCTACAATTTTTCCACCATCTTCCCTGCCTATCATCCAGTTCTAGCTTTTCATTTCATCCTCATTTCCCCTCCTCCTTGTTGAGAATCAAAGAGAAAAATGAAATGAGCAAAATGAAGAGAAGAAAAAGGAAGGGTTGAGTGGAGTCCTGACTTTAGCCGAGCGTACCACTCGCTAGCACGTGTGCTCATCTTGTTTTTCTAACCTTTCTGGCTTTGTAGTTTCAAGTGAGTTTCCAACCACCATATCTTATTAGCAGAGACTGAGAAAAGTATGCATGTTATTAAACATGCGTACACCAAGGTTGAGCTGATGATATGCTATTATTCCACTATAAAATCCCTCCACAACAATCATACAATGCATTCTTCAACAGTAATATCCTTGTATTTGGCTAGCAGAGAGTCAACTTGTAATATGAAACGGTGCACAGACATTTGACTGAGTATAAGTACAAGAAAGGGTTGGAATAAAGTGGACTCATTCATAATTCAGGAATCAGGAGGCTGCTTCTTCACATTTTTCCTTCTTTCTTCCACAGCATAGCATACTCTTCTCTTCTTTCTCGTTTCCTTTTATTTTCCTCCTCTGTTTCCTCCTTTTTGCTTTCTTTTGCTCCTGCTCTCCATTACTGCCGGTACAAAAAACCCAGGCATGGCATATATTGTATTGAGTGAGTCTAGTGAACTAGTTCCCCGTTGTAGCCCTTTTCTCGTTTTTCACTTTATGCTGTGTTTTACTTTCCCTCTCTGTCTTTCCTTCCCTGTGGAGCCCTCAAGTTTTTCATCTTTTATTCCATAGTACTACTACTCCCTTTGCCGAATCTCAAATGAACTCATTATACGTACGTATTTTATATACTTAAGAACAGAGCCAGTATGTAACTACATATATAGTGTACGTGCCTTGTGTAAAGAAGGTGGATGTAGATGTAGATGCACCTATTATAATCACGATCATCATGATTCTGATGTGATCATCATCATCATGAGATGAGGGTTTATTTTCAAGTGAGCCTTACAAAAACCTGGGTTTAGAGAACCGTTGTAGTATACCAGAATGAGAAAAGACGATGCTCAATGATAATATTGATTACGTACATTATACTCCCCTGAAAAATGTGCGGGATGCGGTTGTATACATACCAGTAACTATCTGCTATATTATTTACAAAACAATCGTAAACTAGGCACCCTTTAATAAATGTGCTCAGAACTACGAAACTACAGCGTTGCTCTGGATTACTCCTTGAAACGAGAACCAAGAACGAAGACGTGTGCTAAAGTAAGGTGTTCCTCTCCACTGATTTTCTACCTCACCTCATTTAACCCAAATAGGGCGCACAACCGGAGTTATGATTATGACGGGGAAACATTCAATTATTTTGTGGAATGATGCTCTGAAAATATATTTTACCTACGTTTTAGAGACCTTCCGTGCGATACTGTATGTACACAACTTTAATAAATGGGAAGCATCTTGGATTTTGGGCTCCTCCATCTTGAGTACAGTGTTTATGTACACTTATTGAAAAATTCCATCTTCTTCTTATTGGCGAATTGAGAAAACGTTAGTAACTTATGCGCCTTCTATTAAAATGTCCTAAAAAGCTTTCTCCCCTTGATTTCTGTTTCTAAGAAAAAACTTAATTTAAAATTAATCTCAAACTTCGCCGAATGGAAATTTGCTTATGTGAGCTTTTGAATTTTGGCTTTCACATTATGGAACAACTTATATTTTATGTCTTTGATTTACGGCATGAGTGCAAATATATGTTGCGGAATAAGATCTACGAGAATAAAAGCTATTGGTTCACAATTAAGCTGCTGACTCTTCCACTTGTTTTTTCAGCTCGTTACTGTAATAGGATTTTGTGTACGGGGCCTACACATTCTCAAAACAACTCATCAAGCATAAAAATCAGCAAATGAAGCTGTAATAGCTCAAATGATGACATGTCAATCTAACCGTTCTGCGCATTAAATTAATTTGCCGACCTTTCTCCGTATTATTTTTCGAACATTCAAAATACACTTAACCTTTGTCACTTCATCAGCCATTCACTTATTTTTGAGAGATGTATATCCTATGGAGTATGCTGAGTATGCATCCTAGCGTCAGAATAGTGTTGTTATGATAGTTGCTGCATGTAGTTTTTCTCCTTTCTCATCTTAGGTATTATTCATCAAAATCATTGTTTGATGTTAATCGGGACAATGGATTACTAGCTGTTTCAAATTAACTGCAACGCTTGTTTGCAGTTCCTCCTTTTCCGTGAAGAAGGAATAAAAAACTGCATACGCAAGACAGGCATCACAATACTGACGCTAGTCTACAGAATTTTCATTCCATAATGACTGGAAGTGAGGCTATAATGTAAGAAAATTAGATGAAATGGCAAATGTCAGCATTAAAAGTCACAAAGAGTTAATACAAGCCCGAGCCACACTGATATTGATTGATGTTCAGTGATTGTCATCGGGTTCTGTTCGCTCACTGGGAAACTGTTTTTTGCGTCATGTTTCTTTCAGCTACACTGTTAGTTTACGACTAGATTAGTTGTAAGTTGTAACTGGAGCTTCTTATTACATTCTGATGGGAGTCCAACCATTAGTTCATGATTGAACTATCCAGCATACCATATTATTTACGTATGCTACAAATTCTTAGTATCAGCTGAATCAACATTCTTTCTGGAAGTTGGAACTGAATACCATTTAATATCTGTGATGTATATAAGCACATCATATTATCCTCTCTTTCTGCTCTAATTCAATTATTGATTGTTTGCATAGAAGGGCAAAGAAGCTACGTGGATGTTATTGTGTCGTGAATATGCGCTACTTCCCAGATTAAAATAGCTGGTCGGAGTAAATAAATGGAGAAGGGAAACCATATGCCAAAACTTGAGTTGGAACTTTTGAAGGGTGGGGAAGAATATCAGACAAAATTTCCCACTGGAACAATATAACGCAACATTATCTAATGCGTGCAAAATAAGAACTAACCGTCCACAAGAGGAGCAAAGTAGTCTAGAGGAGAACTAAATAATTAGAGTCACTGCATATTTACATGCATTCATCGTAAAGGCACTGAACATTATTTTTACTAGGAGAACTAAGCTTGGCCTATGAGATGCCCTAGAAAATTGCTAGAAACCATTTAATATCCTCCTTTCCATTTCCTTTGCCTCTTTTCACCGAGAAAGACTAGGGAAAATATCAGATCAGGATCAGCTTTGGTGAGTTTGTAGTACATAAGTAATGGTTCACTCACGAGATTCTTCTCTCTGGATTAAGGACTTCTTATGAGCTCAGAGTACCAACTACTTTTATCTAGATCTCGTCATTTTGCTCACTAGCAGAGAAGGTAGGAAATTTTCGGAAGTAAAAGCGAATAATCTACTGCATTCAGTGACTTTTTTCATCAATAAGATTTCGCAAACTGGGACTCCCAAAATGCTTCGTTTGGACTAAGCACTTTCAAGTGGTCTAGATCTGACAAGGACCAAGAACTCGTTACCTTTGCTGAAAGCTTGATTGCCTCAGAGTAACTAACTGTTGCTGGCTTAAATCTTGCTTGAGTTTTGGATTCAAAGTATTAGCGAAGGTGGGAATGAACATAAACTTGTAAATACCTGTAATGTAGTAGGTCAACCATGTTGTTTGCATTCCGGAAATTGCATTTCACAACGCTTGGGAAATAAATGCTTGTGATGCGGTTGCTGCTTACTTACTAGTGAGAACTGTCATGAAACAAATACTGAGGAAATGTAGGAAACGATTTCTCCCAAAGAGATGAAACCTGGTATCAAACAAGTTGAAATTATTATGGGTGAACGACAGCACCTTGCTACAAAAGTGTTTCGCACTATGCCTAAATTTTAATTTCGATTCCAAAACTAAGTAAAAAAATTGAAATATTTTGTGGTTTCCCGAAATCCAAGCGACTTTGCTCGATGAGCAATCCATTTCATAAAAAATGTCATCAGTTTGCAATTAAAAATAGTGCTACTTAAAAATACTCCGTGTGACATTGGAAAGTTGTAAGTTCGAGGTGGAAGTTTGACACTCTATTTGATAGAAAGCTAGTGGAATTCAGTAACACGATATTTAAATATTCTTGCATAACATCCTCCTCCCAACTAATTTTTTAATCAGTTTCTCCCAACTGGTTGAAATTTGAAAAGCATTTTCACGAGTTTTCAGTTTTAGTTTAGCTCGCTTGTGGTGGCCAGTACAAACAGAGTGAATTCGGATGATTCCCTCTGGAGAAAACGGCAAACATTTCGCTTTTATTCATGTAGTGACTAACTGAGCTCCTTTGTTGCTTTTCTACATCCCATGTACTAGATGGTCGATGTACTCACCTCATACCACAACAATATAACACAACTCTTCTACTTTTATTTCATTCTACACTTCCGCTTTTGAATTGCACATAAAATCTCCATCCAACCAACGACTGACTTCAGGTTGTACAACGTGCCGTGCTCAAAACAACCAGAGCGCAAAGAAGGAAGCAAGGTTTTAAGTAGAGTCACATATAACGGTTTTATCGTGTCCTAAATTATTTCTCTGTCTCTCTACATCTTCTTCTTGTAGGCAACTTCCCATTTATTAATAAATGGATGCAAAAACAAGGCTGACAGAGAGAGTAAAAAAGAGTTCATGTCATGGAGCATGAACTGAGAAAGATAAAAATTATCCTTCCTATGTAAAAAAGGCGCTGAAAAACGTGGTGAACTCTGTTTTTCTGTAAAACTAACTTTTCGAATTGAGCGTAATTGAGTCCGCGCGCACGGTGTAAAGCGAAGGCAAACCAGGTAAGCTATCAAATAGCTGCAGCAGACAGTTTAAAAACAAACTGTGTAAATCTGTACATACTGAAATTAGAGTCTAGCAAAAATTTCGTTGATGACTAAAAACAGCTACAACAAGTAAAAAGTCCGTATCATATTCATTTTCATTTAATGTATAAGCCACAGTGGTAAAGAAATGTACATTTCTTTCCAAAAGCTTCCATATTTTTAGTCGCATTTAGTAGCTGAAAATTTCATGCTAAGAACGCATTATAGTGTCTGCGAATAAATAAATCTTGCTATTTGTGAAAACTTGTACAGCCTGGACTGAAAACCACCTAGTAAATAGACACATCATCCACTGTAGTGATGTGTATAAATATGCACTGCAAGTGCAAATCCGAACTTCCAAATAGGATCAATACAGAAATAATATTGCTTAATAACTTTGCCTGTACTTCAATTTAAGTAATTCGAAAAGTTAGTTTACAGATTCACTACGTTTTCATTTTTTACATAGTCCCTATGTCTCACATAATGTCAGCTAATTACTCACTGAATTGCAGTGCACAGTGCTGGAGATGATTTCAGTTAATCAGAGATAAGAGCCAATGCTCTCACATAATGTCAGCTAATTACTGTGATTGCTCACTAATACTCTACGGACCAATCCGATTTTCACCTTAAAAAGCTCTCAACGGTGTTAGTAAAACGTCCGCGAGACCCCAACCAAAAACTGTTTTGTTGGTGTTGGGAGTAACTAACCTTACCACAAATGGAAGCTACACTTTACGTATCAAAGGAGGAGTTGCACATAAAAACGTGTGCATATTCTAAAACCAGCAAGTGTAGCGCTAACAAAACGAACAACTTGTTCTTTGTACGGTGTAAGCCATCCTTTTGGCTACTTTAAATTATATTTAATCCTAATTCATGTCCCTAGTTCCAGTCAATGCCAATCAATAATTCAGTCCGTGAGATTTTCACTGCTCATGCTATTTCCCCCCACTGTAGGTAGTCAAGTTGGGTAGGTACACGCACCTTTTTTATATCCTAGTCTTTGTACTTATGGTGTGGAAAACTCCACACGTTAAACAGAACCAGTGCATAATATAGCACGGAGTGTAAGCATGGAAACCCCTTTTTACATGCGGGGATATATATTTTACCTGTGTGGAAGCATTCATTATGCACAGGTGAAGTTGGTCTGAAGCTCTCACAACATGAAATTAATACATAAAAGTTACGTATCCCCTTTGGGTTTCGAATGGAATGGTTGTTTCACCATTTCTCCCTCGTCGTTCGTTCCCAGCAACTCTGCCACTTTCTCCTTCTCTTCCCATGATTAACTTGGATGAAATGGAAGGAAAGTCAGCCAGAGTTCATTCCGTTTGCTGATTTTCATAACTAATTTTCAAGGAGAGGAAAGCCCATGTATATAAATATGATCTTAGCTAGCTGCCGATAGGAACAAGAGACAAGTTGGCGCACTCTGTATATCCCAACCGCAAAATCACTACTCGAAACTCGAGCTGAGTGTACACTTACATACGGGAATGATGAATTAATTATCAGTGCCTTTCACTGTACATGAATCAAGTTTCTAATTAAAATATACTTAATACTGAATGCAACAAAGTGGGATGGAACATCTAGATCTACTAGAAATACAGTTCAACTGGCGCCCTCAGAGCCAAACGGAGTTGTGTAGACGGGAAGTTATGTACAGATCAATTTAGAGCAGAGCAGTAGGCCCGTAAATGTATGTGTTTATGCGCCAAGTTGCCGTGTTGGCTTTCAGGTGATGCATATTAATGAGCATACATTTTCAAGTGGTTAAATGATGTGGCCACGAATGAGAACTTCGGCATTTCATTAAAGGCCACAAAAAAACCTCACCTTATTGGCATTTTTGCTATGAACACAGCGTGTTTATTTGTTCGTGGTGCAACACACGCTGTAGTTGATGTGCATCAGACAGATCAGCGAATAAATTCGTTTTGCCAATTTATCTCTTCCTTTTTTTGTCTGTCTATCTCCATCAGTGTTCCATTACGGGAGACAAATGTGGATTTACTGTTGATCCTATGAGATTGTACCCGTGACTCTTTTTTTTTGCTGAAATGCTTAATTAGGCTTGTCTTCAGCCTAATAAATAAAATTGTCTGTGGTACTCATGGTTGTTAGATTAGGAGCTTGTTCAATCAACCACCGCCTACTTAAATACCGCTTTCACAAAAGCCACATCAAGTCAGTTCAATTAGATCCAGGAGGATAATGGTAATCTTTTTGTTACATTTTTCTCACAAATTGTTATTTCCATGACGGACTTTCCTTTATTCTTCCCAGACTCCATGAGTCGCACAGTGGGAACAAATATTCTGTCAGTGGCTATGATTATGATTGTCCCTTCTCTTTGTCAGTGTGTATGGTTTTGGCTTGGCAATAACAAAAAGTTTTGTGACGGTGACTACTTGACCAGCCATAATGATATTATATTAAGTGGCTGGTTGTAAGAATGGCAACTGATACATCCACCCAGGCTCCCTATAATGTCTGTTATTACTACCACACACATGGTTATCATTTTGTAACATTTTTGTATAGTTGGCATGTAATGTAGTTTTCCCATTATACTTCATGATATTCCATATCATATCATGAAAGCGGAGCCAGGGAGAATTGCGAGGGAGAAAGAAGATTAGCGGGATGAGTGAGTAGAACCATTACTGGAAGTAAAAGGGAGAGAGAAAAGTGAACATTATGATTGAAAAAGAAGAAAAGTGGGAGATACGAGATAAAAAAGGAAAAAGAGAGACGAGTAATTTTTACTTTTTCCACGACTATTATTGTTGGTCATTCAGTCATTCTCTTTCAATTCCCCGCGTTGCTGTGAATGTAGCACTCACTCTCTCAACCTGGACTTTCTCCGCTTTGACTTTTTCCCCAAAAGTTGGACTTTTCCTAAGGTTTGAGTCAAGTGAGCTTTGCGAGGAGTTTTTGGAGTGGGGGAAAAATAGAGAGTTATATGGGTTATTTTATTACCCACATGATCATCGAGATGGTCGTCCTTCTTGTCCTCTCTTCCCCTTCCAATAACACTGTGAGTAGTCTACTCCTTCACTTACTCGCACACTATTTTTCTCTCTCGAGTAATTGTATGCTCGCTGATCTGTACGGCACCAGGCACGCAAACTGTACGAAAGTGTGTGAGGACTATATACATAGCATCTACATACATATCGACTTATGTATGAGCACCATGTCATATACATTTCGCGTAATGGGCTAACATTTGCAGTTACACTTTTTACTCAAAGTGGCAATATATGTGTGCGATAAAAGAGAAGACAGGGGGAAAAAGCATGTGAACGAAACAAAAAGCAACAGTGTTTTTGTCTCCATATAAGTGGGCTACTATGGTTAATAGGAGTGTAGACGTTGACTAGCCTTCTCAGCATCAGGTGTCTTTGTTAGTTGCCATCGAAAGCCAAACCACACACGTTCGTTATCCTCACAAGTTGAAGAAGGACAAGGAGAAAAATACTATTTACAACTTTTTAGGTCATACATTCACTACCATAATGGGTGGAGATGGTCAGGTCTCAACGGTATGCTATCTATATGCCATTCCTTTTGCAATTTCCACTCTCATAATATGAAACTGACCATGTCATGTCATGGAGGATGGACAGTGGACGGACTCTACTTCTTTCCATTTCATTTTGGAATGAAAATGCATGAATGTAATGTACTACTTACTTTGGTGTGCTATTTTTGTCGAGAAATGGAAAAGAGCGGAGGATGAACAAGGGAAATGACTAGCTTTTTTATAATTCCCTATAGAAAATGAGGAGCAGTAGTGCACTGAAAAGAGGAGAGCGAGCTCCTGCATAAAAATTCGTTTGTACTTTCACTTCTACTCAATTTTGGGAAAGAGAGAAAATAATACTGGTGTAGTGTCCCAACATTTTGTGCATCTCTTGGGCTCCATCATTTAAGTCAGTAGTCAGTCAACTCGAGTCAGACGCAGACGATTAAATAGGATCCCACAGTGGTTACTACTTTCATTTAATGGACTTCTAATATTATTATTCCCAACTCAAAATATCACGGAGAGAGGAAGAGGAAAAGGGTGTTTATACAGAATATGGGTCCCTAGTTGAAACACTAAAAACTAAGGCGCTTCCTTTCTCTGGTTGGTTGAATACTTTGGCAAAACACGGTGATAGTAATGCAATGCTCTAGTTAGTAGAAATGTACAGAGAAAAATGGGAACCCATTTTACCACAAACCCATTACCTACTCGTTATGGAGAGTGTGTGAAAGCAAGCAGAATTTTCTCGCAGTTCCTTTTTTTAGAAATGGTAAATAGAAAATGATTTCAGAGAGCAGTTATGGAATCCAAAGTGTTTTTTTTTCATGGCAGCATACACTATTACAATATTTGTTATCAAGAACATATTGCAGGGCGCCAGAATGGCCTGTTATAATAATCAGGATATAATAATTCAGTAGGGTTTACATACGATCTTGGTATATTTTCGTTACCTGAGTATGATTGCTCGATTATGTAATGCTGTACTAAACTTGGGAGTGTGTAAAAGGATCCCATTGTGACTCTGAAATGCATTTCTAAAAATACATCTCCATTTTGATACGATCATGTAGCATAGCTGCCAGCCCATCCTTTTCGTTGTCCTCCGTTTTGTTTGATACACGAACCGAACTGAATGGGAAGAAAATGGTCACATCTTTTTGTAACAACGGAGCGTAATGTAACGTAACAAGTGCAAGATGGATGAATTACGAGAAGAAGCTCCAACCAAGAAGTGAATGATGATGATGGTGATAATAGCAGAGTAAGTGAAATGGAATGAAGAGGAGAATCGAGATAGATATTTTGAGTAACAGTTCATGTTTCACCGTTTTAGTTCCTTCCTCCTTCTCACGTCTCTTTGGAGAATGGACAGCACACCGTCGCACAACTACATCCATTCCACTTGCAATTCCCTAATCCCTCGTAGTTTACTAGCCTGCTACCGATCTCCTCTTTCTCCACATCCTCATCTGAGTATCGCTCAACCGTGCATTTTTGCCAGAAAGAGAGAAAAAGTTGCAGAGTCCCAATCCAGACAAGCCGTCGTCTGGATAGACATGGATGACTTTCTTTTTTTTTCTCGTTCTGTCGGACAGATTAGAAAAGTATGGAGGAACGTGTGTACTATTTTAGCACAGCCAAAACTCCAAAACATATGCGTGTGTATATGTAACTCTTCATGTGCGAAGGGTTCAAAAAATAGTGAATGATGAAACGGATATAATGTTGTGAGTGAGGACAAGAGGGAAAATCAAAGCAGAATACGAAGTGAGTAAGTACTCAAGAAGACTCCTCTGCAAAAAAAGATGGAGTAACTGGCTATATATCAACATAGATACGGGACGAGTGTGAGTGTGTTTGCCAAAGAGAAAAATGCATAGCGTACCTAACACGGAAAAGCGAACAACTTTCCCTCGTTTTCTTTCCCTTTTTATATAATTTTCTTTTTCTCTTTACAAAAAAAGGGAATAAAATTGGATCGATATGGGTGCACTCAATCACCAGAAAAAAGCTAAATCTAGACAAGAAGAGGAAGTCGAAAAGAGAGATTTGGACTAATCCTATCTCAACAGAGTTTGAAAATGAAGATGGAATGGTTGGGCCTTTTATTCCCTTGTTTTTTTCTTCCGCTCTCCTTTCCCGTGTGCTTCGAATTCCTTTTTAGCCCCCTTTTCCAGTCCGCATAGCCAACACACGTTTAAAAACTTTAGTGGAATATATATCAGCAACAAGAGAGCCACAATAATTTGGAGCTTTCTTTCCCTTCCAATCAAGTTAAGGTAGACACGCATCAAGGTACGGCTTTCTAGGGTTTTTATATAGTCATTCAGTGAGTGGGACGTTTTTGTTGTACTTTTCCTATCATGTCACTTCTTGTCCGTTCCACATTTCATCTTGGAATTTCAATCCTCATTTCCATATCCAATCCTCAACACACCAACAATAACAACAAGAAAGAAAAAACAACCGTACATATTATTTAGAAAAGTTTCTCCTTCCAGTGTCCCAGTTGGAAACATCTTTTTGATGTTATTGGGTTAAAGCTGGATGGATACAATTCCAAGGCTTCTACTACCTTTACCTCAGCTCTATCTTGTTTCCGTGGGCTAAACGTCCTATCATATACGGCTCGTTTTCCACTCTCTACCATGCCCCCCTCATAACTTTCCCATTATATAGGTTTCTTTTGCCCGGCAAACCAACCATCCGAATGCATCTTAGCGGACAGCGTCATCAAATCATGATGACGTTCTGTTGTACCAAAGCGAATCTATGTATAAAGGGAGCTCCCATCTCAATTCCCATTATATCAAGTTAAAGTACAGGGTCGAATATACTGCACAACCTCCTCGTGGATCTCGATTGAAGGAACTTGGGTTAAACCTGCTTTCACAAAGGAGCAGACAAGGCTCTGACTAACCTAATCTCCATTTTTTTACCTACTCTTGGACTTTCTTGCTCATCCTCCTCATGTACATAGTTATAAACACATTTTATTTTCTGTATCATCATTCCCTCAAAATATTCAGGAATAGATCTACCATCATCACATTGGCATCTAGTATGAAAGTACACGTCACGAAGGCACAGAGGAGTGAATGATAGCTCACATTGGATTTAAGTTTATAGAAAACTTGATGCTAGCACGAGGAGGAAAATATGGAGAGGGTCTCATGAAAAAGTTGTGATCCGGATGCAGACATTTATCTCTTTGACGTGTTTGTTTACCTGGCTGTGCCTGCTGGCCATCTCTTTCTCTTGTCTTCTTCTTTCCAAAGTTCATCTCCATTTCGTTTGGTTACATAGTCAGTTTTCTAAAGCAAGTTGCGTAATGTCTTACACGAACTCGAGAAAAAATGGTCACACACACACACACCACAGTGCTTGGATCGGATTCCGCATAGGACGGATATAGAATTGGATCCTGAAACGTTGAACGGTTTCCTTTTTCCGTCACGTTTTCTATTTATTATACTCTGTTGAAGTTGGTTCCCTTAATTTACGAGTTTATCTTGCTTGTCCGTGCGTCTTTTTAAAAGGCTTACACAAACTTGAGAAGATTGGATCCAAACTGGTCACAGTTTTGTAGACAATGTTACGACGCAATTAAGTTTAATTACGGAGCAAATTATTTTCGGACTGAAAGTTTTGTGCGCGTGCTATTGTGTCTTGATGATGCATCTGCCACACCAAGACCAAGTTCAACACACAATAGGCCATAAATAAATCGATCTCATAGTTTTTAGAGTTTAAAGCTGCTGTAGTAAATTATATTATGTGCGTCGCTCTCGAAAGAAGAGAGAGGACACAAGGAAAAGTTATAGCGGATCTGGCTGATGCTTTCCGCTAGTGAATTTGGAATACAACAATAATAAATAGCAGCTAGAGCTAGCGCACACTTTCTTCACTATTTTGAGCTTGTAGACACTTCACAAAAGGAAGAAGCTTCTCTTGGGAATCTATTTTTTCAGTGGGTTCAACTTGAGCAGAGTAATATCATCGGTGGGCTTCTCCTTTTCACAAAAAGCAACAACCCATTTACTTCCAATACTTTTTATCCATTCCATGTGTGCAAGCTTCATTTCATGTGCCTATTGAATTTGGGCGAATCTTAAAATCTATTCTTTCCAAGTCTGTATTCCTTTTTCCGCTCTTGACAAAGAGAAATGTTTTGTTAGAGCAACAATGTCGACATACACGCTATATATAGGTATATATGGGTGGTGGTTAGGTGGATGGATGCCGGAACAAAGTATTTTATTTGGGACCGAGTATTATATCCTCACATAAAAGGCAGTTGAAAAAGACTCCTATTGGGTAAGAGTCAGTCGGTGTTTTATAGATAGCTCAAAAGTCAACCATGTGGAAATTATTGACACAGGCATGCATGCAAAAAGAGGCGACCCAACGGACTGTTTGCACCTAGGCATGTATGAGCATAATAAACCCAAAACGACTAGAGCCCACCTAGCCCAACGAAGCTAGTTGTCTACAAACTAATGTTATGCATCCACACGATTTTTTTTCTTCTCTTCTCTTTCCAGGAAAACGGAAAGCGATATAAAAGAAACAAATGTGTATATAAAGCAGATGTGATATTTTGGAGGTTTTTCTTCACTCACAAGATAACCATACTACTTGACTTGAAAACGTAGGAAGGAGCACGAGCGAAACAAAAATCTTTATCTCTGTGAAAAATTTCATGCAAGTTCAGAGTTTACACTCTGGCATACTCCTTATGAATGTATATACATGTTTGTGTCTATTATGAGGTGGCGTGATGTATAGTCTTTCAAGCTAAATAGATCACGTTACTTTAACACATTAACAAAACCATCTCTTCCTTCCTTCACACTTCCTTTTAAAGCTGGTCGTCTTTCGTCTTATTTTTTTTGCTTTCCTCTTGCAGCCTCAGCCCAACGGGAAATTTATGAGAGGAAGAAACAGTTTTTTAAGTCAAGTAAACCAAGAAAAGATTGAGACCAGTTTGGCCCTAGCTTAGCCCAGCTTGGGGATGGCTTTGGTGAGGCCATAAAGTCAAAAGTTTGCAATAAAGTGTTGACTGGTTAACCCGTATATGTAAATTTTACATTCCTATTCTTTCGGCTTGGCTTCCAAAGTCGACGAAATTTGCAACATGTCATGTTGTTCCAACATTCCCCCTATCTGGTTCTACCTCAGCACCCAAACTCAATGTGAGAAAGAAAGTGTTATCTAGAACAAATCGATTAATGGCCGCGTAATTATCCCCCGTCTCTCTCTCTCTCTCGCTCACTCTTTTCTTTACAATTTAATTTTGGAGAGTGGTAGCGGTGTGGTTGGTGGTGGTAGCTTAGAGTCTACAAAAATAAATGTCGCCAATCATCATATTTATGTCAGTGAAATGTCTTTTCTCATACATCAGCTCCGATTCAGGAGGAGAAATGAGAAAGGGCCCTTTTATTTTATGGGGAGCAGTTATTCCATATGCTTATACCTACTTACATATATTATGCACCCCAGCTCCTAACTAGGTTGCTCGAAGGAGGAGGGAAACAAGAGGGTCTTCGTTCCTAGCATAAAAACTAATATCTCTAATGGATTTCTTGCTAAAAGTTGAAACATGCAGGAAAAAGATTATGTTTACATTGGGAAAAAATGTGCACTTTTTCATACCTGCATGAACTACATTCAAAAGCATCATGTGTCCCTCACCATTCTGTCAACATAACTTTCTCCTTTGGAGTTTCTTCGAAGGGGAAGGGAGACATTTTCTTGGTATACGTAGACTGGTATATAAAATGATACAGAAATTTAGAAATGGATCCAACAAGACTACCGATTTGTATGTCAAACAACTCCTAAATGTCAGTTTGGGTGAATAATGCATTGAGCAGGAAGGCAATGTTTGGGAATGTCTGCATATTTACAAAAGAAAGATGAATGGTTACAAGCACGGGAAGTGACATACGCACACTCTCCCTTGACCTTTTCCCCATGTCAAATGTTACACAGTATAATTCCCAACTCAACATCAAATGTCAACCACCAGAAAAATTATTATAATGGCGTAACCAGAAGCCTCCCTTCTTTTCATGGAATATGTGATGAATAGATACAAATACGCATATCTCGCACGTGAGAGTCCTACAAAAGACCCTGTTCTGCATTTCAGCAACTCAGTAAAAAACAAGTTGACTTTTCCATTCCACCCTCCTTTTCTAAACGATATCGTTTTATGAAAGGAGAACGAGCGAGAACTTTTGCTCCATTTTCACTTGACTTTTTCATCCACCAACTTCTTTTTTATGATGATGGCCAACAAGAAAAATAAAACTTCATGAGTACATGCACAACGCACGTCAACATATTTTCCCTTATTACTCATGCATATCATTGCTCATGTCCATTCTAACTAAACAAGCTGGCTACGATTGCTATTGCAACCAACACCTTCTTTTTACATTCTTTATTGCGAAACCTCTCCCTTTCTCCCACCAAAGCAAAACTCAGCTAGACAGAGTACACACATGTTTTCCAAGGCGTAAGTAATGATATGATATTTTTAGTAGAACACAGCAATACCCAAATTCTACCACAAGTTAGAAAGAGTCGTACATACAGAGTGTGTTCCGCAGTGGACAAACTGTTTTCCGTTTCCCTCCTCCTAAAATGGTGGAGAGGTCTCCTTGCACACAAAGTGTTCTTTTTCTGGATCCGTTGATAGATATCTTTACGAGCTCCGTTTTAGTTTTCTCTCGGCACGAAAAACAAAATGTGAGAGCGTCACAGCCACACCAAAACATTCTAATGGAAAGGAAACACTCTGACTCCTGTATTTACATTGTTATGATTATTACGGGAAGTATAAGCACTGCTAACAACCTCTTTTTCCCTCATTACCCAAAAAACTGCGTGAGTGTGGAAAAATACGCGTGGCACACACATGTGGGGGGGAGTAGACATGTAAAATGGGACCACTACACGGTTTTTTCAAGCTGAAAACAATAACCAAGCAGCAGCTTCGTCTCCCATCAACTTGACTGGGAAGCCACTTGTCGTCATTTGTGTAGTGCAACCTGCTACTTTGCACTTTTCGAGCTAGTTAGTCAGTCACTCACTCGGGTGTTGTTGGTCTCTTTTTTTAGCCGTGTTTGATTGATAAATTGAATAGATGAATGTGAGTGTTTGAAAACTTGACGTTGATGGAAGGAAACGTGGAATTTTGTGAGGTGAAGCGTATCATTAGACTCCACTAACTTTAGCATTCTCACCAAGCCAACGGAGCGGAATGTTTGGGTGCGTAAGTGGGAACAAAGCAGCATATCATCATCATTATCATTACACTTCTACATGAAAGTTATTACTCCCACCATACTGTCATGATTTTATGAGAGGAAACACTTAATGTCGTGCCATACTAGCAAGTCACCAACCAACTGGATATGAAAGGGTGTAAAAGAATGAAAGCATCGGTAAAAGTTCATAACACGGTCATAAAACTGTAATTATAGTCCTACACCCCAATTTGCTCAAACTCAAGACTTCTCGTCACGTACGGATATGATGGTGATGTGATGATGAGATATGAAAACGATAACCTTATTATATAGTGAAAGTAAGAAGAATGAATCCTGAGAAAAAATGAGACACTGACACGAGAAAACAAAAAAAACTGGAATATTACTTGCAAGTATTGTTATCTGCCATGGCACGCCAGCCTGGAATAAGATGCATACAGGAAGGAGTTGAAAAATAACAATTTTTTCATACAATAAAATGAGGAAGCAAAAGAAGAGGAGGAGGAGGGGATGATGATGATGATTATGATTGATGATAAGGGAACCTCCTGCCCTGAGAAAATGATGAAGAGGAATACACCCGAGGAGAAATGTGTTCCTTTCAAGGAGTTCTCATTCTTTCTCCTTCAGCTTAACAAATTACGCTATTCTGCTCATCTTGAGAGGGTCTCCACTATCTAGGTATATGATTTCCAGTTTACATGACATGGCATAACTATAAACCTTGTACATTCATAATGGATGACGAGTGTGAGTGGTGAAAGGGAAAATATTATATATCGTATCATCCTGATCCACCACCAGTGTTGAAACGAACTCTCAAAAAGAAAGCTGGTTGGTAGTATCGTATCAGCTTCACCCCATCTCTTTCCAGACTACCTTCTTGACTCCATTAATATGGGATAAAATTTGCATGAATTTCATTTCAACGAACGATAAACCCAATTTTTTAAGGAAAAAGGGACGGATTTTATAAGCTGCAATACGGTGACGAGAATGTGTCAGGAGCCTTCCTTACACTATCTGCATTGCAATCTCCTTACATTAAAACTATTCACTATAGAATCAGTTTAAAATGCGGTGGTTTGCACTACACTTGATTTGAATAAAAAAGGGTAAAAAGCAAGTGCTCATTTGCATAAACTTTGTACCACCGCCACCACCAATGTAATTGAATTCCTTCCTGAGTAAACATGATTCAGCTTTATATCAGCTTTTAGAAAAAATTCCCATGGGCTTTAAAGGCGCGTTTTGTACAAGATGTAGATGTGACTTGTTAATTTGTCAAAATACGATTACATCTCAAAACTTGCTTTATTAGCCTACTTATCTTGCAAAATTGTGTTGAAGGTAAGTAGATATAAAGATTCCAAACCACCTAATCGGATCAACTCCAACTAAAGAAGTGTACAAAATGTCTTAGTTGCTTTCCAAGTAATAAAGAAATTAAAGGCAGTCAACTTCATTACCCCGCCTGATACTAATTACATGCCATAAACATTGCTCTCTCATTAAGTTTGGCTGAAGCAGAGAAGAAAATTTCATTTTAAAACTAAAAGTCGGACCCGCATTGCTGAAGGCGATGTGAGCGGAAAAGTTGGATTTTCACCGTGTTCAGTTGCCTGTGCAAGTGCTCAAGAATTTAGAATCTTAGCAAGCTGTGGCAATGTTGTTGGTGCCATGAAGAATTTCAAGAATGCTTAATTGATCCACTTTAGAACACGAATGAAAGCTGGTCTGGAATGAAGTGCGTACATAGACAAATGACTCCCTCCACTTTCGTGACCAAGTTCACACTTACTTCTTAAATTATAATGGAGCGTAAAAAAGTGCTCTTGAAATAGGTCAGCCATTTAAATGATCCTTATTGTTTGTAGTACACTACGACTTGCATTGTTTTCGACTTGCTTACTTTAATGGAGAAAGATTAGAGGATCTTCTTTCTCATGGACATTTGATCTTGCTCTTCTCCTGAGAGGAGGCTGGGAATCTCTTGTGACAAGTTATAAATGTAAGAAAATAGACAGATATGGACTTTGGTGCGTGATGCTGGCATGTTAGCAAGTTTCCTCGAGAAAAATAGTTCCTTTCTTGGGAACAAAGACCACAGGCCACCTGGTTGAGAGGATGGGGAAAGCCGCACATGAAAACCAAGAATTATGAGCGTGGGGCTGACATGGAATCTTCCTCCGGGTATTTTTCTTTCCCCTCCCTCTACAGTTTAGAGCATGCATGTGTAGTAGCCAACCCATGTAAAAAAAATTTGCGCACTCTGCCAGCACCTTTGGCCTAACATTTTAAGCCGTTTTTGGTTTGACTCTTACTACAGCGACCAACCATCAGATCATCACACATGTGGAAGCGTAGCCATCTATATATAAATTTGTCTAATAATTCTCTTACGTTCCGACGGATCCTCGTTGCAAGTTGCAGTTGGAAGTTAGCCGTTATTTATAGCCTGATTGCACGGGGTTGACTGGAGTTAATTTAATTCTGTTTCCGTAGCTAAATCCTGTTCCCTCCGTTGCTCTCTGGGTTGCTACTAATCCACTCTAAATGAATTATATTGGTAAATCATCATTCTTCCCTATATGGCTTCGTTTTCCTCTCGTCTTGACGTCCTTTTTAGTTTATACTGACACGTTTTCTTATTCGGAAACCAAGTTCTTGCTAAGCTCACACAGGATCAGTAATACTTGCACATGTAGGTACTTATTATGCATGCATCCCTATCCGTCTCCCCAATTTTCATGCACAATCAGTCGAATTATTTTTTGTCACGCTTTGAGCAAATTTTGATGCAGAAAAAGGATACGTAAACAGTCACGTTTCACAGATCATCAGCTGGCTTGTGTTTGTATTGCACACATAAATTAAGAATTTCCTAATAGAATTTCTGGTGCGGAGACAAAAAAAAGTAGTTTTTATTCTGTCACAAGCACGAAACCACCCAAACAACACCTCCTCAGCACGAATGTGCTGGAAACACAACCATCAATTGTAATCACGTTTCACTTGACATTTTACTTGCTTGTCTTTCTTTTTAGCTCGCAATCCAACAATATTTTTGCTTTGTTCGGTTCAACTTGCAAGAAACAGATAAATGGAGTACATACGAGTAGCCGTGGGCTCATGAATGAAAAGAAAGGAAGGAAAATCGGGTGCTCCTTCCCTCCAAATGCGACACAAGTGCTTGTATCACCACTGTATTATGTATTTGTTTGGAAATAGAAAATAGGATTGGAAAGCGTGTAAACTAGCAAAAAAGAAAACTTGTTCACTTCAGCTTAGTTCTCGATTTGTTTCCGCTCTCATCCTATGTGTGGTTGCTCAAGTGGCATTTCGAAGAGAAAAAGACAAGGGATTTAGAGTCACATGCACTACTGAACATTTTTCTCTCACACATTCACTTTTCACACTACTGTATTTGCATGAGCGGAAGGAAATCAAATAGTTTGGTGGGTTTTTTTTCGTCTCTAATATTTTAGTATTAACATGTGTATTTGTAAGGTGTCAACAAGTTAACCACAAGTCAAAATGTATTTTTCTTTCAGAGAAAACACTTTACTTCTATATTAGGTTTTGTTTATGTTGTTTATTTTGTTCTTATTTTTCTGCCAAAAAATCAATTGAATTGAAAGAGTAAAACTGAACAAATAGCTTGTTTCAGAAATCCTTTTACGAAACTCACACGGAAATTCTCTAGCACTCTAGGCAAATAAGTGTATTTTCATAATATTTTTCACTTTTTCCCAGCCAGTTGGATTTGAGTTGCTCAATTTTCACATGACTGAGTCCACTCTGGAAAGAATTGACATTTTTGTTTCGTGTCTCTCACTTTGTCTCTCAAACTTTTTTTTTCAGGAAAAAAAATTAATGTCTATATTTTCCCTTCATTTCCTTACAGAGTATAAAGCTTTTCACTGCAAAATTACTCCTTTCTCTGTTTCACCACAAGACTAAAAAAATTTGCTCAGGAACAGAAGGAGCAGCATTCGTATTTTTACTGCCAGGGCAAGTTCTCTTCCCCTTTTCTTGTTGTTCTTCCCTTTTCCAACGAAGTTTTTTAATTTGCCTCGAGTCTTCCAACGGATCTTGTATATAATAAGTGTGCAGGGGGAGAAGCTGAAGTTGTCGACTTGTTTTTAAAGTTTCATAGCTCGTAGATTCATACACAGGATCCCAGGACGTATTTGTCCTCTCTTGTGTCTACGAATAATCAAGCAGTAACGTGGCTTTTCAAGTGGTGGCATTTAAAGTTGTGTATAATATTGTGTCGTCTTTTTCTCCTTTCTCTTTTCTCCCAACTTTTACATGCATTTAGTTATGCACAAACAAAGCAAGATGACGAAGAGAAAGAGGTAAAAAATCGGAGAACTTCAACAACAACTACCAGTATGGCTGATAAACTGGTGATGTTGATGAGACTTGTAATTTTGTAAGGGAAGATTGGAAGGTATGAATGTCAGTGTAGTTATTACTTAAGCTACACAACCACCACTCCTACTCTGAGCTAGCCAACTTTTCTTTTCGAAAAAAAAACTTGTTGTTTGGAACAAAAAATATTAGAGAGTATCGTTTCACTCACCTTCCGGTCTCTGAGCTGAGCCTTTTGAATGATACACACGATGGGTGGAGAGAGGAGCTTGCTCTGTTGTATTTGCAAAAAGGGAAGCCAGACTTGAATATATGTAATTATCTGTACTAAACTCGCTCTTCTCAATGACGCTGGGTTGGTTTGCCAAAAACGGAAATGACGAGTGGTGAAAGGGGGAATGAGAGATGCAGAAAAATTGTGAGATTCCGGCCCCAAAATATGCTTGTGTAAAATGAATCTAGCAGAGTCTTTTTCTCCCTTTTATGATAAAATTCACATCATGAATTTTCCATGAATCCATTCATACCAAGTGTGTTGGTGGGCTGATGATGGGAAGCATATTTTAGTTGACATGACGTTTGCAATAAATAGATCAGACGTTCATTTCTATTCTTACTTGTTCCTTTTCTGGCTCTTGTGCTTTTTATAATTTGAAATGATTTCATATCAAATTTTTTCTACCTCTTTGTGTTTCTATTGAATGTTCCCCGTCACATCGAGTTTGCCAGAGTGAAAACATGAAACTAGCTGTGTGCCTCAGCAGCGCACTCGTTCCAGTATTCAGATGGTGATGGAGAAGAATGCATGTAATCTTCTTTGAAATTTTGAGACTTAAAATTTCTTTTTAGTTTTCCATTCCTTGCTATTCTTGCTCTCCTTGTGTGATGCAATGTGTGCTGATGTTCCACTTTCCTCACTATTTTTCTTTGTGACAATGGCGACGTCCTCACAAAGAGGATGAGAAGGAGAGAGTTAGAAAGGGAGGAACGAGAACAACTACGGACAAAAAATTGTTGTAAGCCAGCTCTATTTTTTCATCAAAGACACCGGGCTTTACTTTGACGGAGAAACTGTAAAAAGGATGACGAAAAAACTGAAACGAGTGGTGCAGAACTGAAAAAATTCCTCTGACTTTTATATTTTGAGAGTCAACTTAATTTATACTGAAGATGGAAATAGTTAATTTATTTTTTGAACACGTTTTGTCTCTCGAAAACAGCCACAGAATAAAAACAAGTTGGCAATAACGACAGCAGTTTTAATTGTTTTCTGATCTCTCGTATTATTTTCAGTGAACAACCTCACCAAACCCAAACGGGTTTCACAAAGCAAGTGTGTTGGAGAGTAGCGGGGAAAAATTATTCCCTAGTCAATTTTAAACTCGCTATTTTCCGTTTCCTCCCATTGAATGCGTCCGTTTTCCCATGAAGAATGTTTCAGTTTTTTGGCGAACAAAGAAAAAAATCCCCTTTTTCTTCCTGTTGGGTACTCCGATGAAAGTGAGCAAGTGGAGAAAACTCGAGAGAGAGACACATATATATAAAGAGAGTAAAAGCGACGTGTTCGCTCGCTCTGGTTGCCTGACACGGTATGCCGAGTGGAGCAAGCTGCCGTTTCGGTTTCGACCATTTTCCCAATAAAAAGCGTACTTTACTCTCCCATAACATTGCCACCAGCACCGTGTGCTGCTGCTACTACTGTGCAGTTTCACTTTTGACTACGATAAATACACAGGCTCTTTCATCGTACGTGGAATATTGTAAGGAAGAGCCAAATGAAAAAAAATGAAGCTTCACTCAGGTCCATTTCTACTTTTCCCATATTTCTTTGTGACTCCTCACTCATGTATTCATAGAATGGAGATGATGATGAAAAAAAGAAGGACCTGCTGAGCACGAACTGGGAAGATCATGAAATGGAAAAATAGGTTTTTACCAAATGTTCCGGCAATAATGTAACGCAATTTGGGTCCTACAAAGTGTGCTTTTGTTGAGGAAAAGAGCGCAATTGAAACAACAATTTTGTGTATCGACGTGTTTGCAAAAAAAATTAATTGCATGCTTTACATTTCTCTCCTCAGGTTGCAGTTAGATACATGCTGGTTTGAATTCATTATGGTACTTTTAACAACATAAAGAGACTCCTGAAGCAGCCACCAGCAATTATTGAAAGCAAAACATTGACAAAATATCTCACACAATGTTGAATGTACATTACTCATTTACATTCTTATTTATTTACGTCATTAGAACGATGCGGTGCATATACAGACATTTACTTTATCACTCACAAATAAGAGCCTTGAGGGTATATTCTAATATTTCATTTCATTACAATGCAAACGAAACCTTGGGGCAATATCATTCCATTCAAAGTTCCATCCCGCAGGGCTCACTGGTTGATGTGGTTTAGTGTGGTGGTATAGTGTCATCAAAACTATTTGAATTGAAAGTACAAACGGAAAAAGAGAGGTAATCAACGATACTTCATTTCAATTCATTATTTCGCCGTTTTCAAAGGGGAAGGAAATGTAAATGTGTGTAAATTAAATATTTATAGGGAAGTGGTAGGGCACATGTCATGAAAAAATAGAGCATTGCTGCTGCTGCTCCAATGACCCGTGCCAATTCAATTAAAATGATAAATTAATATCCGGTTTCAACCTTGTTTTCCTTCTTTGCAATTAATGTTGTGCAACTGAAAGGCAACAAATTATAAATTTGTGTAATTAATGGCAATTAATTATCCTTCTGAATCAACATGAATAATAGTATTCTTCCCGCTCTCGCTTTCCGCCGTGATTACAGAAGATCCTGATTCTGGAGATGCGATCGGAGCTGTTGTATTTCCATCTGTGTCTGTTGAGTTTCGATGATGCGCCCAAACCTTTTGCCAATCGTAGTTGGAGAAAGTCGTGGTGAAATTATGGCAACCTTGCTGTTCTGCTGTTGTTGAGTCGGACAGGCTCACAATATTTGATGCCTTCTTAGCTTTCGCATCTTCTCCGTATTCCAATTCCGAATTTAACGTCTTCAACATCATCATCGGTGACGCTCCTTCCTTTGTGCTGAAGTTCCCCCGTAAGCCATGAATCTGAGACGTTTTAATATTTTCAATATGAAATGGAGGAGGATCCGGAATTACAAACACTTTGGTATTGTACGCTCTCTGCTTCCGAGAAAAGTTTTCCATGTTGGAGCCAAAGGGTATGTCATCCACGGCTGAAAGCGCGCTCATACCCTGATTTGATTCCCATTTCAGCCCTCCATCACAAATATTCATGTTTTCGGATGATGATGAGAAATGTTCTTGTTTTTATGAAAAGTGAAAACAATAGTGTTTTCTTTGAAATGAACCCTATTTAAACATGAAACCTATTACATAATATGGTGAAATGAATTCTTACCATTTAATTTGCAAGACTCAGGCTTCCTCCACCGAAAACTGTGAACGGTGCATGAAATAGCAAAAATAAGAAGGGCAGCCCCTGCTGCCATCAGGCCACGAAGGAGATTCTGCTGTGTCAACAAAATGAAAATCATACAGCATAACACTGGGAGCAAGCCATAATTTCAGTGCAATGTCATGAAGGAGATAAAATTACGTGATTTTTAGCTGAGCACGAGAGAATCCTCTTTTTTGATCATGATCATATTATAATAGAATTCACATAGGTGCAGTAGCTACCACTTATTCCGTACCTTGCATTTAGCATCCCACGAGTTGCTATATGACTCCCTGACCCTGAGTTCCACAGCTGAAGTATCATACACATATCTCTCCAATTTGTTGGAAGAACTCTCCAGCTTGTCTGGGGAGGGAAGCTGAACCACGCACCGATAAATTCCAGCAGTGTCCCATGAAACCTCCTAAATCACAGAATTACATTAGATGATATTGGGCTATATTGGATTAGCTGTTAGCTTAGCCAGGAATCATTTTTTCGCTTCTTCATCACACACTCCTCCATCAATGAAGCAGTCCCCATAGGGAATCTCCATGACTACTGCAGTCACTTAGTGAATGTAGCACGCTTTAAAATTCCTATATTTCCACCTGAAAATGCCCTACGGGAGTGCTCACATTCGTATCTGGTATCATTTCTTCCCCGTGCTGATCTGTCTCCAACTTTGAAGCGTAAAACTTGTTGTTCGGTTCGGTCCAGCTCATTAGCTCCGAAAAGCGTGCGCCTGTGATTACCCACCGATCGAGCCATCAATGACAGGAATCCACCAGCCAAAGCGTGGAGGTTGGGAGCATCGGCCTTGCGACGCAATCTCCAGGCCTCAACCGTTTCGAGAACTGTCCCAGGAACAGGAGCACTGGGACTTTTGTGACTTGCGGAAGCACGGACGACGATTGGTTCGGTCTGTGGCCAAGCTCCCTTGCAACCAGATATAAGGCGCCACAGCAATCCGCCTTTATGAAACTATAAAAGATGTACCGATGACTTTTTGGGCATTCCCGGGGCACCCAACTCAACTTTGGAGTGGAGCAACTGCTCCTCTCTACCATGGTTTGCCGCTCCCTTTCCTATTTTATACCTGGCACATAACCAAAATACCTGCCGCAGGAAATTCCGAGCCCGTTGTTACAAAGGGGAGGTCATGAGTCCGTGACTCCCCATGCGACTTGTCGATGATTTCCATATGATTTCCACTGGTCACAATACTGAAAAAGGGAACACGTTGCATAGCACTTCCTTTTTCTGCTAACCGTTTTTAACTGCACCACATTATCTTTCTTGTGGGAGGTCTATGACCATGAAAGGAAAATGCAGATGGAATTATCCGTATAACAGCATCTTCATACTAATAATTAATAATTCAGTGCATAGGTAACTTTTCCCAGCTTTCATCTTCTGACAACAACCGAATCATGTTTGACAGTGACAGTAAGCCCTGCTAGATTTACGTTTTGGTTGTTGTTCTTTTGAAGACTAAGTGAGCTATAATGATCCACTAATGAGTATGCACATCCTTAACTAAAACAAAACACAATGGAGTAGTAGATGGCTAGCAAAACATAACATTTCTGGCGTAATCTGAAACGAAGCGCTGTAATCCTCGTATCGAATACCAACACCAATCCAGCTAACTTGTGTAATCAATGTTTTGCTTATTTTTGGCAAATTGAGCATCATTCGTTCTGAAAATCAAGAGGAAGCCACAGCTTACTAGAATTTTGCTACCCCAGAGATTTTCTTTACAATACTCTGCCTTAATGAGTATCGAAAACGTGAAGGAATATCAAATACAATGTGACAGCTAGTTTCGTTGACGGATCTCAAACATTTTCACCATCATAGAACAAAATGTAAGTTGACAACCCGGGAAATTTGATGGGCAGGTGGGAATAGTTTTTGCTTTTCTGGCACTTCAAATATAACTCAAGGTTGTATTTCATTAGGAACGAGATTGTTGGCGGATGATATTACATTTCTGTAATGTAAAACGCTGTAGGTTTCTACGATGACAACAAAACTGAGAGAAGACTGCTCTTGCTAAATAATTAATTGCATCACAAGCTTCAACACTTCATCAAAACAATTTTAATTATATTGCAAAAAAATCATTAAACATGTAGTATATCTGTAAGCCCGTACGTATATGAGCATAGCACACGATAAAAGTTTGATTTAAAGAAAGCTAGCATGAGAAATTGGGAGTGGAATCAAAATTAATAGAATTCTGTAGGATTCTTTCCGCGCACACATTAATTAGGCCAAACCCACTCGTCTGTGGAATTGAAAGGTGATAAATATTTCGGATCCACTCATCCATATTCTGAACAAAGCCTTCCATGGCTTTGAAACATGGATGTGGAACTGTATCTCAAATAATAATCTCCAGAGAAAACGGCATTTCCCCGGAAGGTATGCATGCATCATGGAAGAGCCAACATCTTTTCTTTTTTAATTTGTATGCTTTGCACGCCTGCTTTTGTGTTTGATACTTGGTCGGAATGATATGGGCTCACGTACACTGTCAAAGATTCTATCACCTTCGCAGTACCATCTTGCAGATTTTTTGGATAATAACAGGGTAGTCTAATAATAGCTTGGGTACGGAGCCAGCTTCTTTCTCCGTCATGCCTGCAAAACCAAACCGTTCAACTTGTGACTTTTCTTTTTTTCAGGGGATTTCTCGACTCGCTGAGCTTATCCGGGACGAACAGAAGCTAACCCAGAAGTAAATATCAGTGTAACAAAAGAAATGTGAGTGTCAGCAATTCGTGGGTAAAAACACGTCATTTACTAACTAAAGAATCAAATAAAAATTTTGAGTATAACGTATAACAAAATGTTGGCGCTCTGAATCATTAAACCATCAAAGAAACGCGAGAAAAATGTTAATTTTTTACAGTCACTTTTATGAGGTGTCATGACACATTAAAAAACTAACAAATGGTGTGTTTGAAACATTAGTGCAAGTACCAAAATTTGTAATAAACCCTTAGCTTTCTCTCAGTCTTTATTTGCTTTCTTCCTCGCATAAACAAAAGAATCCGTATTACACCATGTCTTGCCATTACTTCAGAAGCCGTGAAAAATCATTTAAATTTTCTTACTACTGTTTGTTCTCGTCCCTTTGCAGTTTTCACTAACTATGTTTTACCATATCATAAAATACATATGATTTTCACAGTCATAATGTTTCATCATGATACATAGTTGAGGCAAGAGATGTGGCTTCACTCACATGAAGAAAGTAAGAGAAAGTAATTATAGAGACGGGGTTGTCTATTAGAAAAGCTACCTATAGACTTTCCCCGCTGCATATTACTCATCACATTCCACAACATGTTCAGCATTGATTGAAGGTATTTCAAGGGAGACACTCCAAAAAATCGGGAACCATTTATCGAGAAACCCTAGAAGGAAGGCAGGAGAGCATCAGAATTCAAGCCCAGCTTTCATTCCCACTCCATTTCCAAGCAAAGGTGTATAACATGAGGCCGGCTCCTTGAAACGGTTCCTTTTTCCGATCCCTAAATTGAAGGATTGCCTACTGCTCTTGGTCTCAACTCAAAGCTGTTGATTTTCTGGGCCCGAAGTGTCAAAGCAGGTGGACTAAGTATGCGACCTTACACCTCAACCTCGTTTAGAAGATATACGAAACTCGTTAACTAATCCCAACTGGCATGTCTGTATAATGATGGGGTTCAAACAGTGTTTTTAACCACACCATCCTCATCATCATCGCTAGCTTTTCCCAACTTTCAACCGAGACTCTCAAAAAGATCTCTTTTAGACGGAATGACTAATGCTAGGACTGGATACACTTTTCTTTTGCTCAACGCCGTGCATGCTAACGACGAGACTACATCGGTCCTTGCCCACACTCCTGAGTCAAGTCAGTGAGAAGAAAGGATTCGAAAAATGCATGTGATGTGGTACTACATTAGTTTAGTACCTCATCCACAGTTTCACGCAGTGTTTTGGTAGTCTGCTCACTCCCGTACCTCTTCTCATCCTCCACTTTGATATACTTTGAGGAATCCTCTATATCCCATCGCTTCTTGGTTGCTCCTGCCCCTACTCCTTGCTTTGCTTGGTCAACAAAGCAAAAAGCACGACGAGGAGCACATGCATGCATGCATTACAGAACATGTATGCATCCCATCCTTATCCATAGTCATCATGAATGAACGAAGGAAGCCAACCCAATGCCAAACAACATAACAGCAACCCTTTTTCCACAGCACACTAGCACAACACCATCATTCACAGTTAGAATCAACTCTCAACTCAGCGTTTGTTTCTCTCCACTCAGCAATACGGAGAGGGAGAGAAGAGAACCCATGCAAAAAAAAGCCATAGAACTCAAAGGTAATAATCTGCTCTTGTACTACGCTACAATTCTAACACTGCCAAGAAAGAAAAGGATTTTGTGTTAGCTGCCTACCCACTATACCTAGCTACCCATGCATCCATACAAAGTGTTTCACTTGAACTGGCCCTTAAACACACGATTTGTGAGAGGAGCAACGCCAAGAAAAAAATATGGGGTATGTATGCTACTGTATGGCACCGTTTTTCTCAATAAGCCGTCTGACTGAGCATGGTATAGTGGATGCATTGTATATTATTTCTCATAAAAAGCATTGGAATTGGAATCCCTGCATACCTTCATGATATCTCTCCTCAAGTCCCTCACACTACTGAGGTATAGGCATTCGATTCAGCCTTCAAACTAAAAACATCATCAGCAAATGCCTTTTTTTAAGTTAAAGGACGTCCATTCACTTGCATATATGCTTAGAAAAAAACTCTAGTTCTCTCTCTCCTCGTTCCTCTACTCGGCTCTGGTTCTGTCTTTGAGTCTGAGTTGCCAGCGACCGACCAACCGAGCCAATGCCATTTCCAAAGCTTAGAGTTTCATAGAGAAGGAACAGTGTGTGTAGATTATTTTTTGTTATTTCTGCATATTACGACTCACTCCTATCCATATATTCCCCTATGACATAATATACAAAACTTGTTCATAATATAGGAAACCCATCGTCGTCATCATCAGCATCATCGTCCTCTGATGGTGAATGTGATGCATGCGTGCATACATTTATTTCATACTAGTTGAGAGAAAAAAACACACACAACATACCATACTCAACCGACTTTGAGTATTATTGCATATTATCGTATGCACAAAATAGGAGCATAAGTATACACAGAGAGCACGATTATCATCATAGTCCATGGACGGATGGACGGACCGACGAAATAAAAATCATCAGAGCAGGACAACCCTAAAAAAGAACAACGGCAAAGAAATAGAAGGACTGAGTCAAACAAACTCATATTATACACTGCACACAGACTCAGCGCAGAGAGAACATACATGGTTATGTGTCCACAAAATCTGAATAGACTGTGTAATAATACCACATGCAGAAATTAAAACAAGAGAAATAAAACCTGAAAAAGCAATACTTACCTAGTATACAAAAATACTTGTGCACATCTTTGTGCTTTTTGAAGAGCGAGAGAGAGAAAAAATTAGCATCATTTGAGAAAGCACGAATATTTATATAATGATGCTTGTGAAGTGCTGCTGTGGAGAAAAGAGTGTTTTTGAAAACAAATGTTGAGTTTTGTTTGAGATTGCTCATCAATAATATTAGCATGGTTGTCCTCTTGTGTGAACGTGTGTGATTTATTGTTACTGTGAAAAAAATTGAAGTCAGCAACAACCTAGTTGAATCAGATTCCCCAGTTGACTGAAAAGTTTTAAAAAAACTCATCATCATTATTGTTAGGATGAGACAAAAAATGAGGCTGGGTTAAAACTAATAAGTTATACAATCAACCCTCCTGTTATCATGAAAGTTATAAAGTATCGTTGAGTCTGAAATATGTCAACACAAAGCACTGCTCACCACCACCATCGCCGTCGTCATCGCGGGTAGTTGTCACTAAAATGAACATTTCCTGTGACACACTTTGAGTTAAACCAAATAAAAAAAACATCCAATCAATTTACCAAAATACGCAAAAAAAATCGCAACCCAACATCAAGTCAACGTCAACCTTCATCATTACTCCTCACCGAGAAAGTCTGTAACAACGATAATAATTGAGCAACATAATATTTTTGTCTTTGTCTTGTCAAATAATTGCAACATAACAACTAGCTTAATATTCATCTCCGTCTCAACTCAAACCAACTTAAAAGTCAAGTCAACTTGAGAAAAACTCAAACTGAACCCTGTGAGGAACTTCATTTTCCTGTGACATACTGTTTTTTCACACAACAAGTTCAACTTGGTGATTGTTATAGTCATATCATCAACAAAGCTCTTTATGCTGAATATCCAGCACAACTTACCAAATGACAATGAAATTCCTCTCTTATCATTCGTTACTACTCATCATCTCATTGATATGACGTGATAATGATAATATGATGCGATAAGATTCAATCGGAACAAAAGAAATCTCATCGCCATTTGTGCGTGCAAAATCTGGACAGTCGCACACAACTCCAGTGTTACAATTGTTTGTTCTCCCATTACTAAATCATGTTAGTTGATTACAGTACATTTGTTGAATTAGAAGCGTCAAGTTTCTTTGTCGTTTTATTACTCAACTCAAGCCATACTAAAATCTAAGAATATTTTGTTTAAGTTGTTAAAAACATTATGATGCAAACCAAGTATTATTATTGTAAGTTTTGAAGAAGATTGAGGAACGTTTGTTTGCAAAACATAAGCATACTATTTACATATACCTAAGCCTTGGCTTGTTTGTGTGTATTAAAGTTGTATGTATTTCAATTACAACCAACTCGAGAAATACAGTTGAAAGGAATGTAGTAAATTACTAGCTTAGACCATTACAACCGTAACCCTAGTTAAGGTAATAATAATTCAAGCTACATAGGAAGAAAACGAGAGGCAACCAACTATTCAATTTTTAAGACTGACAAAATATTTTTCCTCAAATGTATAGATTGATAGATGTACAGATATAGATATTTCAGTACGGATAAAAACTACTTAACTTGTAGCAAAAAAATACCTAAACGCGATATATATATTACTGTAATTGATTATTTTAGCTACCACATTTACTCATGAATAGAAACAGTATCTTCCTTCAACTAGTTGTGTAGGGAAACGCCGACTAAGCCGCAAACTAAATTATAATTTTGGTGACCTTCCAACGTTCATCTAACGACCAACATTTATTCAATTCAACCCAACCATCCCAAGAAGAAATAATAAAGCGCTGCTGAAAAGATTGATTGATTGAAAAGGTGACTCAAATCTAATTGGTTGCCAGTGATATATTAAATTTGACCAGCCTCAATTACTACGTACATGGCTGACAACTATATGATCTGGGACAATCAAGCTATATCTCAACTGGTGATTACTACAGAATAAACTGGTTGTGCTCTGACTTGTCTTAAAGTTGTAAAGCAAACAGAGACGCAGGACACACAACATCCTGCATAAACATCAACTCCTCAGTTATCACGTTTCGTCTGGAATGTCATCAGCGGTAGGAACAGCAAGTGGTGGTAACATAGGGGACGGCAGTGACGACATGGATAAAGTTTTGACATCCTACTTTGACAAAACTGTCAACTCCAATACAATTAAGGTAAATAACTTTTCTTCTTGCTTACAAACAAACCCTACAGCTTGAGATTGATGTTGACTGAAACAAGAGAGCTTCATATCATATCTAATAGGCACTTGATTAAAATGACAATCTACCTGATAGCCTTCTAATAACAGTGATATAGACATTTGATTACAATCCCATTCGGTGATTACACACCCACCATATTTAACCCTGTAATGGGATAATCCTGCTAATCATATCCTCCAACGTGGAAAAGTAGGAGCTCATTTGCTCCTTTGAAAAGGATGAGAGACAACCCATAATTAGCATAGTTTTCTATACCGACACTCCATATTCAGATGGAGGACGACATCTCTATGTATATGTTTAGAAGGGTTCCTTCATATGCATAATTAGGCCTAGTCAAGCTCCTAAAGGAAGTAGCGAATAATGGAGCTTTCCCATCTTATTATCTACGTGAGGGAAGGAGATTAAGCGGTGAATTGTGATGAGATGTGATATGTTATTGAAGAAGACGTCCTGTCCCCTATGATCATGGTGATATGAAAATAAAAAGGTTCTCGAGTCAACGAGACGCCTACGCAGGTTGACGTCATTCACTCCAAAAAACAATTTTTGCATGGCATGCCCCATTCCCATTGTGTACCTTATACCTTATGAGCAGCATCATGAGATGGGAGCTCTGAAGTACCGAAATACGCTTTGAAATTCCATACACTTTATTTATGCCATTTATGCCAAGGTAGCGCTTGTATATTATAACATAGCAGAGCAAGAGATGGTGTAGTATTACTTCACATCGCGAAGAAGACTTTAAAGCAACACTTAAAGCTTACAATCAGTGGAAGGACATAATGAGTTGCGAAATGCTACCCAAGTTCCCCGTCTCATTATCATCATCATCCATCATTCTTTGTTTCGTTGGAGTTGGCTTTGGTTTGCGTGGTCAACACAAAATAGAGTATGAATGGGAGAAAGGAAAACGAAAACACTTTGCATGAATTTTTGTATCTTCATGTAACGTCGCAGAGCGTCCTTGATATACATACATGCTAATAATAAGAATGAAGCTGATGTATATATGTATTTATAAAGCTTATTTTTAAAAATTTACATGTATGCTTATGAGCTTATAAATGGTACATGCGGAAAGATTTAGGAAGAGCTGAATGTTTTTTACATGGAAACTACAATATTTGTTTTGAATCCTCGGAATTGTTTTGCAGGAGAAGCCCACTCCATCATCGGAGTTGAGTAAAGGTGACCTTCTCAAGATTTTGAGCTATTTGGAGGGCGAAGTGCAAGCTCGGGATGTGGTAATTGCAACGCTGAAATGTGAGCGCGTGAAACGTCTTCTGGCTGACAATAAATACTCTTTGAATTCGGACCCCTTCTCTGCCTTGAAAAGAGATAATTTTGGTTCTTATGTAAATACAACTGATTCAAAGGTAAAAGCTTGATGGAAAAATACAGGAAATATAATGTTGTGTTGATGTGGACTTGAGAGGAAGGTTGATGAGTGTATTTTTATTTATGACTTGTTTATAGGAGGACGTGGAATTGGTTAGACTATGGGAAACTCAAAAGCTTTCACTAGAAAATTTGGTGCGCAAGCAGCGTGCTGCTATGAAACATATGCAGAAAATTCTTTCAGATGCAGAAAGTATACACAGAAAAATGGCCTTGGAACTGGAAGAGGAAAAGGAAAAAAATGCAAAAACTAAAGGTACTAAATCGATTTAATATTTATGGTTTTGAAAATAAGGAGACTTTGTGACATCCTAATTTAATCTGCTTTTCCCGCCCACGTAGATCGTTCTCAGCTAAAGGAGGAGTTGGAAGTTGAAAAGCAGCTTCGAGCCAGAATGGAGAAGGAGCTGAAAGATAGCCATGATGCTCAGGACGAGGAGAAAAATAGGAATAAGAATATCGTGCTACTACTGCTTACCGAACGAAAGCGGATTTTAAAGCAGTTTATGGAAGAGAGAAAACGCTCAGCGGATCTCTCAGCCATGTTGGAAGATGAAAAACGGCAAGCACTTTCCATGGCGGAGGGACTAGAAGAAGAGTCGCAAAAGGTGAAGAAAATATGATGCAAAAGTTAATGATATTGCTGTATTAACAAAATTGAAATAAAACAACTGGTTGAATTTCGTAGGCACTAAGAATGGAGGCGGATTTGGAGCGTCAAGTGATGAATTTTCGGGTAGAGAGAGAACGACTTACGAATAAAATGAGATCGGAGGATGAGCGACGTGCAGATGTCGAAAATCAGCTAAAAGTACTAAAAAATGAGGTACGTCTGCTGCAGTGGAAATTTTGTATTGCTTACTATTCAGGATTAAATTCTAATGGGACAATTTATAAACCCTTCTATCATCCAGGTTGAATCCCTGAGAAAGCAGCTCGCCGAAGCGCATTCGGTTGCCATGTTTCAAGCGTCAATTGTAAATAACTCAAGCAACACCGTAGTCAAGAAGACCTCATTACAGAATGCAACAACGGTAGTAAGGCCAACAGCAACCGTTACCTCTGTCCCTGTACCTCAACCGAGTAAGCCTTTCACAATAACAATCAATTCAAAAAATCTTCCATTTACTTCCCATGTTAAAATGAGCATTGTGGTGAAAGTTGTCCTAAATGGTTTCTGTATCTCTGTGCTTTCTTTTTGTTTTTTGTCTCTCCGTGTTTTTGTCCGCACCTGTGCACACCCCTTCAATTTTGAGTAGCAACAGGGATCGCAAAACCAGTTTCATCAGTACAACCACCTCCACCAGTATCTCCAAACGTGGGAGCGGTCTCATCCTCAGTTCCGTCTTCAGTGCTCCAGGTATTCTACGGGATATTATCTTGTTTGTGATGATGTGCAGTACTTAAAAAAATATTACTTCTGCTACAGTACTTACTTCATTTTAGTGAGATTTTTTGTGTCAAGTTTATTTATCTTGAGTTGACTTTCTCCCTAATTCTCTTTCTTCTTTCACTGTCCAATTTCAACATGATGAGAGTTTTCCCTTTTGTGTTTACACCCTGTTCAATGTTTACTAACCACCAAATTGCAGTACAATCAGTCAATCACATTTTTACACAATGCCAAACCACACGAAATGATTGATAGTCAATTTTTAATTGAGTAGAGATTTTTTATAAAAAAACACTCACAACAGTTCATTGATGATGCTAGTCATTTGAACAAAAAACGGATGATTTCAGTGGGCAGTGTTTTAGTTGTTGAAACATGCTTCACAAAGAAACCCTTGGCAACGTTCTCCATTTTTCCAAAAGTATTAACTGTTGAGCGTCACGCCGATTTCTTTGGGAGTGAAATGGTGATGAATTGCAATTGATAATGGGAAGATACGTTATGTAACTTTTTCTTCTTCTTCTTCGTGTCATGTCATGTCATGTCCATGTTTTGTTTTCATCGCTCGTATCGTATTTTGCATTTGATGAGCTGTTTATTTAGAAAAAAAGTATTATTTACAAAAAAAAATAAAGAAAATGTATCTGTTTGAACTTTTCCTTCTCCCCCTTTTCTGCTTTATGTTTCTCATTTTTATTTTCGCTTGTTTTTCTTTGGCTGATTCGTTTCTCTTGACCTTTTCCCTTATTTACTTTCCCCGTGATTCACAAGGATATTCAAAGCCAGTCATTATGAACATTTCATTTGATTGCATTCAGTGGTGAAAGCAAGATACTGGACCATGGTTTGGTTGATGAAGTGGATACTCATTTTCTCATAAACTCTTATATAAGCATGTCCTTTACTTTTGTCCTGATTTTTTGTCTCCTTGTCCTCTTTCCTTCTGGCACTATATTTTAAGTTTCCTACTAATATTCATAAACATTGCATACTCTCCGAGAGGTGGGTGGCATGTAGATTATGAGAGTTTGGGTTGGTGTTGTGTGATCGAAAATACTTCTTTTTGTGTTCGTTTCTTGTGATCTTGTGTTGTAGACGGGGAAGCCTCCTGGGAGCAGTGGAACGGGGAGCAACCTGATCAACAACACGTCTAGTGGAGGCACTGGGGAGAAGAGCAACGTGAGCACGCTTCTAGCACCTAAAAAATATAGTCTAGGTCGCGGTGTGCCACCTCCAAACTCCTCACAAGCCTAGCATTCCACCCAAAAGTGGAACCCTTACCGCCAAAATCCATGCAGCCAAACTAGAGCAACAAATAACCTGAAATATCATGCACCACCCACAAGGTTCTCTCCTTATCAGCTTTGAGGATGAGGGTGATGACGACAAGGACCAGGTTCCGGTTGAGGAGGGGACGGAAGTTGACCTTGAAACGCATCCCGATAATCCCATAGAAAATTGTACCGCTACTATCGTCGCTCGCTACTACACAAACTCTGCTCCTATTTATTTGTAAAAATAGAGACGTGTATGTTATACACAACCAACAAAAGTTGACCTAGGAACAAAAAAACCTACAAAACTAGATTATTACTTTGAGTATTGCCGTTACTTCCACAACCTACATAATATTAACAAGGTTTGAGTTGTTTTTTCTCCCCTTTTTTCTACTTCTGTACGAAAAGCTGCAAGGGTATGATAGTAGATGATTTTGAGTGGGACTTGATGATAATGATTCGGTTGCTATACAAGCTATACATGTATTTTTTCACCTGTCTTTGTCACCACTGTTCCTACTCTAACTATTAAAATGTAATTCATAATATTTTCAGCCGTAACAACAGCTCATCCTTTTAGAAACAGTTATCAAGTTCAATTAGGCTTAATTGTGACTGGGTAATTCAATAGAAACCAAGCTCACTGCGTGACATTTAATTGTCTTTTAAGGTCTATATTAAACGTACACATTCTCAATCTAACCTAGTTTCACGATGGTTTGTGAGTCTCAGTGTGTTTGACCTGAGTGGAGCCTGGGCAACTGTATTCAATTAACTAGTTACTAACTATTTTCATGAGCGTGCTTTGTTTTACGATTCAAAATGTTTACTGCCTATCTTCTTCTTCTTTTACAACCCAAAAATGTTTCAGTTTCAGTTAAAAAAACCAGCTTTGCCCAACCCCACAACTACTCGTCACATGTCAAGAACAACTGCTTGTAATCCTATGGGGGAGTCATTGAGCGTCAAATATTTCAAGCGCTGTCTCGACTTTGACTTCTGCCCAAAATAGTGGAAGCAATGGAAGAAAAGTAGTGTAGCAAACGGCTGTTTACTTTCTAAAAACTGGTATTCAGCGATGAATACGGTTACAACTTCAATAATGCAGTTTATCCTTTAAGCTTTTAAGAAAAGTTATGTTATTATGTTATACTGACCTTAAGTTAAAGAGTTGAAATACGACGGAGAGACTCATAAACAAAAATGCAAAACATAGTAATTATTCTTGTGAAAATGAAACAATGCAAGAAACATATACTTAGAGTGTAGTAGAGAGAAACAATAAAAAAGCGACAATTTTTATGAGGGTGAATTTACGGATACGACATTAAAGTACTAGGGTAGTTCGCGTACTATATACAACCATAAAGATAAACCTACTCCGAACGGTTCCTCAACAAGAAACTCTATAGAGATTTAGTTTTGTAGGCAGATCTAATGCGGACTTTAACTTTTCACTCAAGTTTCATACAGCTAGACTAGGAATTTTTGAACCAAATCGTATGAACACTTAGATCTGGATTGGACTAGCAATTTTTGAGCATGATTTTCACAAGATTTGCAGATGAAACTTGACTTAATTTTTTTTGCTTTCCCTCTACATTCAATTGCTCACATTGACTGAAAGTATTTTATAAACGGAGAGTAGTACAGAGCATCTTAATTGTCAAACCCCGTATTCACGAGTAAGAGCGCAAGGTTGAAGGTTGGGTGGTGTGGTGGTGGTAGTATAAAAGAAATTCTGCGGTTCTATGTTTCTCCTAAATATCAAATCAATGCAAGTTACTCATTCATGGATACAGAATGCCGATTCCGACCCAAGTTATGTGTAGAAGACGACAGTAGAATAGACGCTTAACAATGGTGAATACAAAAAAATGACTGAATGGAATTCTCGAGTTAGATAGGGTTGGTTGTGTTGTGTGTGAAATAAACTATATATATTAAGCCAGTAATTTAATTACTAATTAATTACGTGCTACCATTTTCCGTTCTTGAGTTAGGGAGCTCATCTTGATGAAAACGAAAAAGATTCCTTGAAAAACCCGACCTACCACTACATCACATAAATACTTCAATTCATTCTAAGTACCTTATTACGTAGACTATTTCAATTGTATTACAGCTAAATTACATATATTATATTTATACTCTATTCAATGCAATGACTACAAAACTAGAACTCGATGATACTTTATATTTTATATTGATTGTAAGTTCAAATTTTTCAAAAAGATATTTTGTAGACTACTTAAGAGTTCGATCATCAGTGAGTTCTGTTCATTCATACTATATTATTGTAACGTCAATTGTGTAAGAAAGTGAACGTAGTGGCCTATAGAATGAAAAAGAGAAGGGACAACCACAGCCAGGTTGATTGTGAGCGAGACTAACTCCAGTTTTAGTCCTCTTCAATTAAGTATGACAATTATCAATCAATTATCCATTATACCGTAGCTTCCAAACAACTATGCAGTTAATTATAATGATTTCCATGGGATCGTATAAAACTAATATGATAAGTATCTAACTTATCTTCTCCTGATCTATGCAAACAAATATACTAATTGTGTAAGAATAGGAATAGCTCTTTGTTGGTAAGTAGTAGATAAAGTATATCTATTCGTTTAATGATATCAAACCGGTAAGAACAGTTTGTCAAATAAGTAGTTGTTCAACCAAAAAGTTAAATGGGTTTGGTATCAACCAACAAATCATTATTAGGTGTAAATGAATGAGTCGTCGAACGATAATGAAATCAAATTGTAACCATTATCTACTTTCTATGTATTCTTAAGTACAGTTTTTCCAACGGGAGAAGCTTGCAGCTCCTTAAAAAAATAATTCCTATTTTTGTAAAAACAAATCTCTTCTTCAGTCAGTCAAAATCTCCTTTAGTATGATCTGTAAGAAAATCATATATATAAATATATTACAAAAATGAATTTTAAACTATACGATGACGATATATGATTCATAGCTAAAAAAATGTTCGTATTCCTGTATTATTTCTCCTCTCAAAACGTAGATGAAACACTCTTTTTTATTTCCCAAACAACCTGATATATTTAACACTATTTCTTTTAAAAAATATGCAGAAAAAAGGGCAAGCAGCATAGCATGTTTAGTCATGTATTTTGGGTAATTGCTCATTGCTTAAAAAACAAGGATGGGATTGAGAATTGTCATGGCTGGATATACTTACAATTTAGTGCGAACAAAGCAATGATGTCAAACATATTTTGAGTTTTTTTCTAGGCAGGACCTTGAAACAAAATGACAGAAAGTAAATATTGTGTATTTTTAGGCGAATTACTATTTGTTGTTCAATTGTTGTGTCGTCAAACATAGACTAGTAGAGATACGTACTAATTAAAATGCATCCATATATATATATATATCATTGAGGGATTTCTGTGTGAACCAACAATACAGTTTTTCTCTATTGCTAGCATCATGATCATCATGACTATGACGTGCTCCCATGGTAAGTGTCCAAACAACGAGTAAAATGGGGACACACACGAGTTTAAATGCCTAATTAGTTGGTGAAACTATGTATATTATAAACTATTTAAGTAACGTTTTTTGTTTGAAAAAAAGAATGCATATATAATTGACTGCCTAAAACGTTAAGTTATAATAATTCTACGTGAAAAAAATGTACGGAAATCAATCACATCAGCTCGTATTTATCCGTTCTGTGTAACTTCATGAATTCCGTGGTTGTTTAGGAGTGTGCACGAAATATAGGTTATGTTATTTATGCTGTTTTGAGTTCATTTCTTCGGAATGGGTGTTGCTAAATAAATGATAAAGGATGTGACATGGTGGCTGTTGACATTAATAGAAACAAGAGGATTGTTTAATCAAACAACGACATTCTATTTCTTGTTGAGGAAAGTGGATACATAAAAGTTTGGGTATGAAGTACAGTACTGAGATCTAATTTTACGTTTGATTTAAGATGATATGGTGAGTGAAGCTTCGTTTCTCTGATGAATTCCACTTGTTCTCAGTCTTGAGATTTTGTTCTTTAAAAAGGAGCTATCGACGACGATCTCAGTATGCCTGAATGAATGATGTTTCTTTGGCGAATGTTGTAATGACGATGATGGTAATCGTGATTTGCCTCCAGTTTCTTGCTTTGTGCTATAAATATATTTAGTTGTAAATAAATCTAAGCTTAAATATTTGTTACACTTCGTTGTTACGTAGGCTAAGCGTGATGTTTGTGTTTGTTGTATAAAAAATATTGTTAGTTAATTTGCATTTAATGCTACATACACACTTTCAACTATGCATTGTTATCCTGGATTGCAAATTTTGATACTAGTCGCTAAACAATTACTGTAATTTAATTTAAATACAAAGATACAACTGACTGCCCAATACGACGCTAGAATATCGGGTGGGTGACAGTAACAAAAAAATACAAACATGATGATGCACTCCTCTAGTTACAACGTTTTCTGAGTTTTGAGATTCGTCATTGTTACAAAAAAGAAAACGATTGCATCTCAGTAACTGGCTTCTAGAATTTTTGATGAGTTTTAAATTTAGTTTGCATGTTTCGTCTCGTAGGTTGCTGTGTTAGTGGAAAAAAGATGCGATAAAATATAGATTTCCGTTTGTGTTATGTTTGTAAACGGTTATACTATATATGAAGGATAAAAAGGGTACCATATTAATTACAATTAATGTGTAGTACTTCGTCGTAAAATATATGACTATGTGAAATTAAAAAAAGAAAATTTATGATGAAAATGGATGATAAATGATCAAATAAAAATCCAAGAAAAACTATAGCAGACGAAATGTGTTAATTGAATCATAGTTCATTACAGCATATATCAAAGTAGTGGAATAAAAAGGCATCGGTTTCAGTTTTTATTATAAGATTTTAACAACCAAGTTTTATTTTCAAATTCGTTATAAATACGATGCATATAATACGAAAGAGTAATACAAATCGACAAATATATATGTATTCGTTTACACTGTAAAAACGTTGACTTGCGTACGGAGCTAAATGCTGATCTTTTCCTACAGTAATTTTGATTGCGATGCTTTGATTTCCCTTTTTGATGAAGAGTTGAAGCACTGAAATATCGGATGTTTTAAGGAGATAATATAATATACGATTTGCGCGCATTGAGGTGACATTAGCAGGTTATATAGCTAGTTTAAACTTTTAAAATTTGAACATTGCACTGCAGTGAAAAGCAGGAACTGTAGGAATAAAATAAAGGTGAAAAATAACAATACTAAAAGCTTTTCCAGATAAAGTGGCACTTCCTTTGACATAACATTAAAATCATATTCACCATGGAATATAGCAACGGTAATTAAATTTGCAAAACTCATTTAAAAATGCCTTCAAAATAGCATACTTTGATATAATTCGTCGCAAAAAAGAACACTGAAACTTTCAGGACATAAAATGGAAGGAAGAGTAAGAAATTTATTTTGATAGTTTTGGAAAAAACGAATGTTTCAATTACGAAAATAACAAGCCGATGGAAAGAAGTGTGCATTAAGGTTTGGATAATATGTGAACGTATAAAATTATTAGCGATCCAAAGTTATAATGAATTTGGAACTATTAAACACTCAGTTAGCCATATTGGCAAAAACTTGTTTCAAAAGTCACTGCTGAATCACTGAAGATAACACCAAATTTTGATTAAACGAGTAAAGGAATTTTTGAAAACACCAGAGTGAGTAGAAGACTTTTATGTATTCAGTCCCGATTAATAAGAAACTCAATTGATATACTGCAATCTCGTAGCCTCTCAATTATCGCTCATGCTGCACAATTATCATATCTCCTCTATTTAACTTTACCTTTGTGGTTTTCGATAATGATTTTTAAATTGCGCGGTTTGAAATGGGCATACACAATGTACAGGAAATTTACGTATGTAACGTAAAAGTTGTTGATTCTTATAAGTGGCTGCACCACTTAATACAATATTCATTGTACTAATTTTTTGAACGTCCTTTGTACGAACTTGTCGCATAGGCGTATGTACACTAAGAAATTTTCAGATTGTTTGCTATTTGTACTAACGATTTGGTGATGAACTTGTTTTGAGTGGTTCGTAATCCATGATAGATTTTAGTCAACTGATTAATTTAAGGTAGTAGGAAGCTGACAGTGATAGATAAGAGACAAAATTTAAATGGAAAAGTGGGAAACGAGTAATATTATAATTAATAGAAAGTGATAATTGTGACTGCAAAAATATTAAGTAAAATTTTCTTTAAATATGATGAAACAATGCTGTCTCAGTAGTCCCCGAATGCTGATTCACACCTTTGGATTATCGATGTCACTAGTGTTGTCATGCCCCAGATGTAGTGTTAACGTGCCCTACCGCTTGAAACAGTTTAAAGAATTAGCTTATGCAATCACTCATAACGATTATTTAAATCATATGATTTGACAAGAAATGTATATGTCGTATGTACTAGTGCTCATGACTGACCGGAGATGTGTAGATTCGGTAATAAAAAAAATTGAACACAACGCATTTTTAACTTTTGTAAAAAAACTTGAGATTTATAAATTTAAAGTACAATTGTTTCCCATTTTTTCCTCAACAGAAATTATGCGAATCCGAATGCGTACTATCACTATTCGTAAATATTTTATACCTTGAATTTTGAATGGTTGTACTACCGGGGGTCAGCTGCAAAATAGCTTGATAAACATGAAAACGTTTTATTTTTGTAGTTTACAATGACAAAATGTGCGTAGAATAGATACCATTAAATTATTACCAACAAGTAAACGTGGGACCTAGGAAAATTTTTTGTATACAAATATTAGGCATGCTCTGGCTATGTAGTTACCAGCGCCGTTGCAACTGCGAATTTTGAAAGTTAATTGGGACGACAATATTATGCCAGTTTGTAAGCGAATGGGTGTCACTTCTAATGCGACGCAAAATCGATACATATTCAACACAAGAAAAGAGTTCTGTAACACGACTTGACTTATTCTACTGAAAAAAATTCGAAAGTTGACATTTGAAAAAATTAAGTTGATTTTTTGGTAGGATGAAGAGCTAGTTATTTGATACGCAACATCCATCTCTAGATATTTTCATCCTGTGGGATTTGGTCAGGATATGGCTCGTTAGGGTTGATGACCGGACGGAGTTGCGTGACCCCGGTGGGTTGAAGTTTTGATTCCTGCCGCACCTCCTGCACCACCATTAGCACCACGAACACCTTCATTCCTCTCAGGTCCATGAAATCTCTCCTGTGGTGGCAAGTCCACCATGTGCATGTTCACCATTCCATCAACCAATGGATGTACCTCGATTTGATTGACAGACATGGATTGGTCCAATGCCGGATCTGCTGTAGCTTCAGCAAGGTTCGTAACTGACTTAGACTTCACACACTGCAAACAAACGGGGCAATTTAAAACATTTACTAAATGACAAAAAAACTGTAAATGATATATGGCGTGAGTTATCTCAACGGTTTTTACCTGAAAATCCACATGTCGGCTTTTCGCCTCTTCTTTTTCCCATGACATGCGAATGAACGGGCGCTGCACATAATTGTAAATAACTTCCGCTCGACCACCTGGTCGCTTCTTGATCTAATTAATTAAGGAAAAATTAATTAGCAGATGACCTTTATGTATGAAAAAATTAAATCAATTGTTCAAATTGTATCTCACCTTTTCTTTGTATGTTGGGTAGCCCTCGATACCCAGACGGATTTTCTTCAAACCTCGTTCCTTCAATACTTGCTTTGCCACATCCCGGTTCTCAATATATTTGAAAAACCGATACAGTGCTGTACTGTTGACAGCTGTAAAAAAAAGCAAAAAATTACAGTTAAATCTCTGTTTTCATAAGTGAAAAAAAGTTTAAAAAAATAAATTTTAACTAAACATACTTTGAGAATACTCTTCGCCCATTTGAGGAGGATATTCTTCATCCCAATCAACAGTGTCATCATCTAACAGAACAACTATGTGGCACTCCCGGTCACCTCTCTCAGCAGAATTCACCATGAGCGGAAGGATAAGTTTCTCCAGAAAGGACTCGAATTGGTGTCGCGCTCCTTCGTTTGAGAGCTCATGAAGAAGGCCACCTACAAGCCAAAATCCATTCCCAACCTTTAGACTCAACTGCCTTGCATGATTGGATACAGTCTCATGCTCCACTTACGTAAATTTTGACATTTAATGGTACTGGCACCAAAAGGAATGAGGAGGTAGTCGCAAGCCTCCCGAAGCTCCTGAACACTGACGGTAGGTGGGCAGCGAATTTGACCTGTGCGGTAATACTCCAATATAGCTCGGAACACGGTAGCAGATAGTCCATCCGCCACTTCATATTCACCTCGCTCATTGGGATGCACAAAGTCCATTCCAGAACTAAACATTCTGTGTTAACAATACAAAAATTTATATTAAAAGATAAATTAAACTGCTTACTCCAATTGATTTATAAACACTTTAATTATATATGAATTCATTTGCATAACGTATTACCTGCCCAACATTGTATTAGGATATTGCGTAAATATCCCTGGATCCACTACGAATCGAGTATTATCCACCACGAGGGTTATGCGATCCTCCAGATATGATGATGCCATGTTGACTGCTCCACTGGAACTAGCAGCACCGCCTACCGCTCCTCCAGACTCCATACCAAGATGTCCCATCGACTTAGGTACGCCACCATTCCGATTCCGCTCAGACCTAGGGAGTTAGAAAGACTAGATGAGTTACATTTCACTCACATGCTAAACAAATTCTTAACCATATACACTCCATATTATTTTTCCTTCTCAGTTTTCTCAAGTTGCGAAATCAGTTTTACAATGAGTAGGCGTAGGTACTTAATGTTATACAAAACAGGATATCTCTTTCGTACAACTATACGCGACATCATCTAATTGGATCAAAACAATCTACATAGAAACCATTACAAAGATGGAAATATAATCAGACGAATAATAATTAGGTAACGTGATCATCAACTTCCTGTTCCACAACATTAGATTCCATTCAAACCCGAGTGTTGTATAACTTTGTCAAAATTAGCACTGACTGAAAAATCAGCTTTTCGTAAAACTACCTGTCCTCCAAAGTAGCAATTACGTCACTAGCAAATTGACTAGAAGTATCAAAACTTGTTCCAGATGAGAGATAGTCCTCGGATGTGGTAGCCAAATCACGGGTACTGCCCATATCAAAAATCACAATAATTTCTTTTCCAATGCGTTGCTCGGTGAAGTAGGATGCGCCAAACTCCTTTGACTGGTTCTGGTTCTTGGGTTCACAACCTTCCCGAACTGTCCAAAGCTTATTTTTCTTGTTAAGCCGCTCCGTCTCACTTTTCCAATCCCGGTTAACTAGTATTCCTTTCAGAGGAGTAGTCTCTGCTCCTGATACGCTATGACGGCGACCAAAAAATTGTCCAGAAGACGAGGACGACTGACCAGGTTCTTCTCCAGAGTCCAACGGAGATCCTTCTGAGAGAGTGCGTCGACGAACGCATGACTTCATAGGTCTGGGAGAGACCGCGCGACTGTGTCGACGGCATAATATAACAAAAGTCACGACAAAGCCAATAAAAAAAACCAAACCATATTAAAGCATAAAAGCATTATTTGTAAGCAGCCCAAACTATAGCATATTACCTGCGAAATAAGCTAAAAGCTCCCAATCTAAAGCAATTAATATAACTAAGCAAAAAGCATATTCTTTGAAGGAAAGAGCGTAGTAAAAAATAACAGCACAAAATTTAAAGCTCCAAACTTACGAACAAAGATCGCCCACGGACGACGAGATCAACGTTCCAAAATAACTGTAAAAAAATAGTAGATACCTTGAGCGGTCGGTAATGTCTTGTCCTTCTTCATCCATGATGTGTAGACTACAAACTACGAACAGTACTAATCACAGTTTGCCCTACAACCTGCCGTTTTGAGATATTCTAAGCATACTAATTCATAAAACAAAACTAATTTAACAAGATTTAACAGATAATCACTGCTAAAAATGTGTAAATCAATACATTGACCTAAAGTCTCCTTCCATTTCTACTAGGTAACAAATACTACTTGTTTGAATCTCTAGCGTTAAATTAATTTTGATAAACATTTAATCCCAAATCTAGAGCTTCAGTTGAACTCATCCTGCAGCTAGATACAATCACAATTTCCGCTGGATTATAAATAATAAATTTACAAAGTATTAAACTTTTGTCGTCGAAATAGTAAATGTAATGTTTGCTAAAGTGATGATGAGTGTCATTAAAGTTATCATGATAGTCAACATCATTTATACCTCCCACGTAATTTAAACACTGTGTGTCAATTAGGAAAGTATTTTACAAACAAACTACAAAAATACACAAATGATGATGATGAAGAAGTTACGCATGCAATTAATACACGTACGAAATCGTTTGTACCATCAGTAGATACGTAGACCCGTAGAAAACACAGTTTACACGAATAAGCGGCTCTGAAAAAGACAAAACATTTTAAAAGTTTATGACTTTCTGACCTTAAGCGTGATTTGAAGACTCGTCGACGGCGGTCATCATCATGATAGTCTTCAGTATCCGAACTACTATCCCGTTCGTATGAGCCTCCAGCCGTAACACGATCTTTACCGGATGCCATGCTGCCACCGGATCTGAAACAGAAAGATTCGGGTTTTGAGTGTCTTGAAAATAATTTGACGCTTTGTACAACTACTTGAACCTTGCTCAAACACTACTGTCTGCCTTTCTTTTCATAGAACACTTGAAAATAACAAAATTTGACTTTATACAAACAAAATTTTGTCGCAATCTAATCAATTTTGTGCTATCAGGTTAACCAACCAATAGTGCGGTACTTCTTACAATTAAAATCAAATTATAATGCCCTACTTTTACCTTTTCATCCTCTAGAAACTTTTACTGTGAAGCTGCTACTGTGTCAACAAAATATAAAATAGAATTATTGACTTATTCTGGTACCCCACTACGCAAGCAGCCGTAAAAGTTCAATCAAGTAGGCATGAATATTTAATCACACCAAATAGAAATTCACTTGAGTAGCCGTAGATTGTATCAGTTAATTAAAGCTGGACTTTAGGTTTAAAATACGCTTCCGACGTTAAAACTATACTTGTTAAATGGGAGCTTCCGTCATAAAGACTAGGAACTGACTAACTTCGTAAGGGAACAAGAAAGCAAATAACTGTCTTCCTAAGGAAACAATTATGCAGAATATACCCTTTCTTTGACTCCAAATAAATTCAAAAGATGACAAACTTGATGGCTGTCCGTAGTAAATACTTAAATATGAATAATTCTACGAAATAAAAACAACTGTCAACGGCTTGATCACATGATTCTATCTTAATAAGAAACAGATATTCAATTGTATCTGAATGGTGACTGGCAAATGTCAAAACAAACCATATTATGTAAATTGGTTGCTTATCTCAATTATTTCCTTCTCCAAATTGTACACTCAACATTTAAATCAAACCCAAAATGAATCAAGGAAAAACCTGATGAATGATGACAGATAACTACCAAACGCTAAGCATGTGACAAGCCACAACTCTGGCAATGAAAACTAAACACAAATTAAACACTTTTGTAAAAAAAAACTTCTACCTTTCCTTCTTGAAACTAGTTTAACTAACAGCTGACAATCGGTAAGTTTACTAATGACCCAATGATCCCATCAGTTCATTGACCTTTTGCCCAATTGGGGAAAGAAACTCAATGCTAACAATTAATACAAAGCACCAACCGCCAGTCACTGAAAAATGTTTAAAATTTCCAACTTTTCTAACCTGCAACTTCTCAAATTACAAACTTTATGCTGCTCCTCAGTAAACACACACTCCAACAAACTATTAAAGAGCTGCACTCAAGTTGGGTTTCCCTTTCAGCAGATTATAGCTGCAACAGCTGATTGACTGACAACTCCCCGTCAATTGTCAATCAAATGTCAACTGAGCAGATCACAATGTTTGTGACGACACCAATGACAGATGCGTTTACCAATGCTGCTAACAAACTTAAAAACAACAATATCATTAAAATGTTGGTTACTTACCGATTCATAACTTGATAGATAGACCCTCCCACCAACAACAATTTCCTCCTGAACGGGGTCAGGCCAGCACACCAACAGTCCCCACGATCCAATCGAAGATTTGGTCAGATATGCTCAATCATTAACTATTAATGATCACACTCGAATTCCCAAGAGAAAGGCAACCAAACAATTGCAACTAATCACAATTTAACTCCTCCACACCCCAGAGTTCACATGTTTAAAAAAACTTTGTTAAACTCCAAAGTCAAATCCACCCACACAGCAACTAACTTCTTAGAGCTATTGTCTTTCACTCATCAGTTTGGTTATTGTTACTATCACAACCAGTTCGAAACACAGAGAAGTCAACTCAACAATTCACTCTCAGTTCTCAGCCTTTGTCTTGCTTTCCAAAGTTGTAACTGATACAAAAAGATGAAGGGAGCTACTTCCTCTTTTAATTAGCCACCTTTCCTGAGGCAAGAGAAGAATACAAAGTTTTAATCAAACTGGAGAAAATGGTAACTATGCCATTTTCCCAGTGGTTCTCTCACTCGCTCTCTCATTCTCTCACTCAATTGCCAATTATTCTCCACTTCCTACTTTACCTACAAGTGGGTACATAGCTGATAAATGACTGGTATGTGTATGAATTCTCTCTCTTTTTCTGCAATGTAATGCTCTCTCAAGCCATAGTACTCTCTCGTATATACCCTTTAAGCACATCAAATTCACATAGCTAAGCCTTCCTTCTCCGTACTGTTTTGTTCGTTTCTCGCTGCTCACGTTGATCTGAGTTGAGTGGCTTATGCACAAAATACGCATTATCGTATCGTACATTCTTTTCTACTTAAAGGTGGTGATGGTATGTGTGTGCAATGCAAGCAAGCATGAGAGTGTGGTGGTGGTCTATATAGGCAAATTGAAAAAGATATATCGCATCAACCATCACCATCAGCGTCTTGCATAAGATGATGATGATGATGTACCTTACTTTCATACTTGTTAACAACTAGCTAACCAGTATGTAGGAAGAAGAGCTCATCTCATGATATGAAAATCACTTCCACACCAAACCAAACCACACAAGCAGCGAGTGTGTGTGTGGATAATGGGAATGTGGATGCACATCACATCACACAATATCATCATCTCTCCGCTAAAGCGTACATGAGGCATTATCACATAACACAATTTTTAGAAATGTACATTTTATGGGGAGAACACCTTCCCTTTCCTCACAAAAGAAAGGGAGAGAGGAAGAGGTGTGTGATGAGATGATGTTTGTGTTCCACTTTTATCATGCATTCCAAGAACTTGACGTTCAAATTGGATTGGATGTGAGAAGAAAGCATGTCATGCTGTATAATAACTATCATATGTACGTCAAGAAAGTTGCTCCAAGGAAAAGAAGAAGAAAACGGTGATGGGTGAGTTGGTGGCTGGCTTTGTTTGGCGAAATGAAATGAATGCCCTTTGCAATTTTCCTAGCTGACATGAGCACCATTCATGTGATCTTCTTGGTCAATATCCAAAAGTTGAGTTCTTTGTAGAATAATATATAGAGATGGTTGTGAATAAGGGGGATTCTCATTATTTCACCTGGCTCAAATATTTCTCATGTGTTTTGTACATCTCACAAAGTTTTACGCTTGCGCTTCAAAAGCCCTTTTTGTCCTTTCCTTCTCATGACTGCTATTTTGTACGTTTCCTTTCAATCTCAGTTTTTTGTTCCAAGAAATGTATGAGATGCGGAGAGGAAAATTATAATTATATTGGTAGATACTTTCGCTCATGTAAGTCATCTAATAGTGACAAATAGTAAGCTCGTATCTATTGTATCATTAGCAATATGTACAAGTTGATTTCGGAGAAGAGGATTAATGAGATATCGTAGGCGCTTGCTGTTATTACGATTTGCCTCAGAAAATTTCTGATAAAAGAGATGTTGTAAGATGATCCCTGCTAATTAAATAATTGGATTGCAGGTGAGCTCCGTCTTTTATGAAGCTAACGAGCTAACTTTTTGGAAAAGATTATGAATGAAAACGAACACCGTATATCTTCCGCTAACTAAGTAAACCTGATAAGATTTCAGCAAAATTTCTCAAGTCAAAGGAAAACCTCACATATCATATGACAGTCGCTTGCCAAATGCAGTAATAATAATGATGTGGTAACATTCTACTACTTGGAAAGAAGTCGAAAAGCTTTGAGATGATGGATGCACGTTGCACGTACATGTGATCCCTCGTGGCCGAAATGAGTTGTTACATGTTGTTCATGAATGAATCCTTCTATAAGAACTATATGCTGCGGGCTTACATGGATAGAAGAGATGCTTTTTGGTCTCTATGAAATATTGTTAGTATTAAACATATGCATTATGGATCTGGATCTGTAATTATTAACGAAAATGAAAGCCTTCCAAGGTCATTTTGGATAATAAGCACTTGTCTAAAACTGCCTGCAACTAATTGATGAAACTGAAGAAGAAAACGTAGATAGTTTATGTCTCTTGATGATTATGTCAATATGATTGTGACAAAACTATACCAATATATTCTTCAGCAAAATAAAACCCACTATGAGGATTAAACTTAACAAATGGATCGTCTTTAATTAAAATATTGTCTTCGTCAACTACAGACCAACATAAAAGTTAGCATATACGATTAAAAATTCTACACGTTGAATTAGTGGATAAGGTGAACAATGTTTCTTCACTACAACATGTATATAAAATTATTTACAAATACACTTAATTAAAAGACGGCATATTTACATAAATACTAAACACTAATGTGTTTAATATATATTAACTTACAACCTTAACTAGCAAATATTTGCTGTATTTAAAAAGTATTACAATTCATAAAACGTAGGCTATATTCTGAACAAACTTTCTATCGGGAACACGTTGCATTGTGTTGAATACTGGAATTTATATCACTGCTTGGTTGGGTGAAATTTGGCTTCTGAAAACATCCGAAGCAACCTTCCACTTTCCTCCCTCTGCGGTCACCACAAAGTTTTGGGTGAAACCTTTGCTGCCAGATCCTGATATTCTGTAGGAACCACCTACATTGATGATGAATGACTTTTGCTGACCCACAGCAATATCTGAAATGGGAATTAAAACATTCCAGTTAACATTTATTTAACTAGCAAGCAAAAGGTCAAGGATATTCTTTTATAAATTACGAAAAGAACACTTACTAGACAGAGGATGGGCGTCCATTGATACAACATTGAAGGTTAACGATGGCAAATCTTCAAACAGCTTTTGCACAACGGGAGTTCCAACATGAGGATTCCCATCCCAGATTACGACAGCCGAATCCAAGTATAACAGGTAGACACGCTGCAATTTGCATGAAGTCCAAACAATTTTGTTAAATACGAAACCAATAATACACAGTTTAAACTAATTTGATTAACTTAACAATAACTAAATGCTAAGGTAACTTACATGTGGGCGCTGCTCAATAGTTTTATAGTAGAGCCGAACAAAATCTTCTCCGACTTTGCTAGCTTCATCAATAGCAGCTCGTGGATTCTATAGAAACAAATAAAAACACAAAAATTTAGTTACAAAATTCACTGTCATAAACATTCACATTTATGTTATACAAACGTAGATAATATTCTTACTGGTGAGTCGGAAGCACCAGATTGTGCAGAGTTGCTGATAACCGACATTATGACTGATTAAGCTCAAACTGTCTTCAACTAGAGTCAGAATTAAATGAGTTGCAACTAACAAATTCCCAGTTAACGTCAACAGTTCTTCAAAGAACGACAGCAGCCATGTGGATAGGAGCCAGCAGACAAAAGGCTGTGTTGTTATGACTTGAGTAGACAAGAGTTTCCAATGCTACACGAATACACAGATAATTTCCATGAACTAATCTGCATAACTCAAACGTTTACTTCCCGCTACATGTGTTTAGTGCCCATTGAAAACCATATGACATCTTGGTATGGCATTGCATAACCAAATTCCGTAAAAGAAGCCGTTATCTCTTCTGAAGAGATGCTGACCACTCTAGCTAGATGGCTCACCCCGTCCATTTGTAGCCGCTTAGTAAGTCAGCGACAAGGAATTCTTTGGCTGCTGCTGCTGACGTGACTGATCTCTTGTTTTTAGTCTGCCTTCTTGTTGTAGCGCCAGTGCAGTTAGAAGAAGCAAAGCATCCTACTAAAAAGAAAAAGTCGGGTGATGCAAAAAAGGGAGAAAAAAAGTTCACAACTCAACATTCAACTTCCCACATCATCTCTCCAATCCAACTCTTTAAAAAAATCATAAACATGACATGATATTGCTATTCATAAAGGCGACAGAGAAGCAGCATATAAACAGCGGCAGCTCTTATTTCTTGTAAGTAGAGATCTCAAATATGCATTCCAAAGAAACAGAGACGCGTGCATACTTTCAAGATAGGAATACTAGTAATATGCAACACATCACACAAGGAAGGACCTCGTCTTTACCATAAAACGCAAAAAAAATGTTCGTAATATGATGCTGCAGAAAAAGGAGTAGAAGAAGTGTTGACGAATTTAGCATCTCATTTCTTGTTCCATTAAGGTTCATAAGCTCAACATAGGGCTGGCTTTTAATGGAAGGGTGCAAGCAAGCGTTCATGTATGCCTAGCTTTCGGGAAAGTAAGCAAATTGGCAATATTGGCTTTTTCTATTTATGCATGAAAACACCTATTTTGAGCATGATTTCGGGTTTTTCCTTTCCAAAACGGAGAGTAATAAGTAATGAGATGCACACATCAAAAAGCAGGGAGCTAAGAAGATATATGATAATGATGAATGTAAGGAGAGGGTTGTGTCGTGAAGCTCCGTTTTTATTTCAGCATTATTGTTGGCAAATTCTCTCTGACTTAGGATTAGTATGCATTGCAAAGACATTTAGAGAGGAAGACGAGAGAGCAAAAAGGAAAAGTGAGCAGAAAACGCAAATACATGCTACTTTATCGAGTCATATCGACTCTGTGCATTAAAAGCCGACGCAAACACACACAAAGTGAAAACTGGATAGATGATCATGCAATCCAGCATTGTAATTAATATATTTATCCGTGGTTCTACAGTCATACTAGCAGCAGTCAGAGTTTTTTTTAAGTCGACCATCCATACAGAAATACTTTATCGGTATCTTTCGGATTGAAAAGAGCATCTCACCAGTTTTAGGATCAAGTTCTTAGGGAATTTCCTTGTGTACTGCGAGTGAGGAGCCCGTGAGCTGGCGACCGCAGTCTGATTAGCCATCCCAATATCATGATAAAGAATACCTTGCGCTGTCGGAATGTGTCCGATTTCGCTGACGCAAAGTGGGAGGTTTTTTCTCGCCGAGGCGCTCGCTCATCTCGATCTCGCTCGTGTAATTCTCACTCTTGTGGAGGGATAGTTGGAGGGTGATGCGTAGAGCATGGAGTTCAATATAACAGCATTTTAAGCCAAACCCCCTTCTGTTCTCAGCTCCGTCTACGCCATACATACAAACTTGTAACTCTTTCTCTCAAACTATGTATTACTTTCAAAGGACAGACTGGGATGCAATGGTTGAACGTGTGAATGTTATGCAAGCTATATACATTTCATATGTAGTAAAGATTGATTCCCATTCCAACATTCCCGACTTCACTGGCCTCTCTTCGCTCGCCTGTGTCCAACTCTGCTTTATGTTTCTAGCGATGGGATACGATAGCGATGATGATCATGATGCTCATGTGCTTGTGTGTGTATGTATTTGTAACATTTTTTTTGTAGGTTAGCTAAAATGTGTAGCATGACAATATGGTTCAGGTAATATTTTATCAAAACTCTCTCGTCTTCAGCTCTCTGTCCAAAACAACATGAGCAGGAAAGGGTTTGCGGGGCCACAATGCTAACTTTGTCGAACCAAGGTGAGGATAGACAAGTTGATGGTGTTAGTGTTATAATGAAACACAGAACGGCAGCCTCGTCACGTTACGTTACGCTACGCTGTATAGTTTTCTTTCTCTCTCTTAAAAAACATACAATATGCATACAATGTATATGAGACGGTGGCTCCAATAATGCAAACTAAAATTCCTATTAATATTTTTTTTCTCCAGTGTTGATATCCCTCAAAAAATCTCATCGACAGGAGGATAACACCAGGATACGAGAAGAAAACATTGTTAACAAGAGGAATATCAAAATAATAACAGTAAATGTGCACAAAATGTGAGCAAATCGTGAGTTTAGTTGAGTTTTTTAAAACACAAGCTTAAACAAGTGTATAAAGTTCAGCTTGTGACTTGTAATCTACTCTCTCAACCTGTACAAAGATTTTCACCTTTGCTATTACGTAATACGGAGTTTTCTCCAATCATCTCAAAAATCCAGCTAACTATCTCACCCAACTCCTAATTTATAACTTCAATTCTCACCTTTGCCCTCTCGGAGAGAGCACGGGACAAAGTGAAGAAGGGAGTTATGAGTCGGTAAGTATTAATCAAGAGTTGGAAACAGTGTGATATTATTTACGGTTATGATAATATGTACATAGTTACGAAATGTGTACCAAATTAAAAAGTGCATTACTGACAAACACGGAAGAAGACTAGAAACTTTAGTAGAGGGATTAGGAAAGGACATTACTACTACTAATAAATTGAATGTATGCATAATTTTTGCCAACATGCCAACTAATTATCCTCACCATGGTATTAGTAATGTGAGATGAGAGTATCGTGCTAATTTTAAATGATCTCCACCAATTGTTCTCCAAAGTGTTTTCATCGATCAGTCATCTTTGCGTCATCATCAGTATTATTTTTTTTCTAGTTGTTAAATCTCAAACCATTCTCATTCAAGTTCATCACTTTTCCTCTTACAAATGTATTTGTGTGGATGTATGTACATATACATAATATCTTCGTCATCAACATCATCGTTATATATAAAATATAGGAGCTTAGGCTGCTACTTATATGGGAGATTTTACAATAGGCAGAAATATGTATACATACACATCTATGCATTCCTGTGTGGAGTGCATACATATTATGCACAACATATTACATTTAGGCGAATCAAGTCAAGTCCAAGACGGAGACGATAGTTTGTACCTAAGTGTATCCTCAACACTATCCCGTCGCTCGTCAAATGAAGTTTTGTTTTATTCAACTTGATTCTTTGCATTACTTACTCACTCCTGCTACTATTTTCTTTTTTTATGTTGAAATGAATGTAGCTATTTGAAAGCTGCAATCGTATGCATAAGTATATCTCTACTCCACTAAAAAGCTCAGCCATAGACTTTTTACTGAGTCGGAGGACAAATCCGTCTTATTCTTTAGCTTGAACAGCTCCAACCTAACGAACACATACATAGGTATATCCTGCAATAGGATGGGAGAGCATACCACCATGTAAAAGTGCTCTCTATTTCACTCGCTCGCTCTTTTGCATTTCCAAATCTCAAATGGTAAACTCTTTCAAGCTGGCTGTATAGTAGAAACACGAGAACCACTCAAGTTGGGGCACAGAAGAGTTTTTTTATTATATATTTTCCGACTCTCTTCAAGCTCTGTGCAAGCAGAGCAGCAATGTTATGCACTGTATCATGCTGTGCAGTATCCCAACTCTGTAGACAGAGATGCCTCTGGTTTTGAAGCAAGTAATGCACACAACAATAGGGAAGGATTCAACTATTTCATTGCCACAAACTTATATATTCCTGTTTGTGTTCGTTGACTGGGATATGATATGATATTATATGATCAGGATTGGAATAATGTGGAGCGGACTATATTCATCATCATCATCATGTTATTTGAGTAAATACAATTTTTACTCGGAGAGCAACTCCTCTACCTACTCTTTCTGTCCTGTTCTATTCTCATGCTGACAACAAGCGCAGCCAGTGGAGTATTACTATTAGCTCTTACAAACCTTACACACGAAGGAGTAGGAACGTGCCTAGTAACCATTTCACGTATGCCTTGCATTCACAAAATCAGTTCTCTCAACTCTACACACACTCGCAGTATATTATGGGGTTAGTGGTGCTTGCCTACTTACCAACCATAGCACTCTACTCCTACTGCAAACTCGAAAGTATGTGTGTAGTAAGGTTGCATTTGACGAAAAAAGGATATTATTTTTTAATAAAAAAGGATGCGAATACTACGAGCGACTATGCATTTGTATGAGTAAGAGACAGAGAATACCTTTTTACTGAGGTATTTACGTCTGTACCTACCTTACTTGTATGAAATGCTCTCTCTCTCTCTCTCTCTCTGAGTACGTCCTACCTTATACAACATGATGATGATGATGTTGATGATGATGAGGATCATTTATAGGATCTTCTCTGAGGTCTGGTCATTTTTATAGTCGATATGTTCACTGATACTGACTCAGTATAGTATATGGTTACTGTATTTCCACTACTGTTACATTGCCACTACGGGCCAAAGACTACTACACTTCTACTACTGTTTAATATTTACTACGTCTGCTCTCCTACTACGCGAAGACTTATCTTTAGGCAGCCCATTGTATTTATTTGTATATTTATTGTTAGCAAACAGTGCACACACGCAGACACATACATTAGACTCATACACATTTTTCTGTTATCAACTTTAAAAAATATAACGATTCTTTTCCCCACTACAGAAGAGTGAGTGAGTCCCAGTATAAGTAGCATGTCTCATGTTTATAGTACTTGAAAAAATGAATATTAAATGCATTGATAGTAGTATGTTAGTAGTACATTCATTCATCATTTTCTTCACCACTCATCATCATCATATCTCGTAATTTGAGAGTAGGATTTGTATCAATATCAACCAACAAGAAAATTGCAATTAACAGTGTATTTTTTTTGGATGTATACCTACCCCTGTATATATGAATGTGTGTTAAATTTTACTCGCAAAAAAACAAATCTTGTAACCAAACCAAACCAACGGACTTATTGATATTATTTTACACGGATGATAATAATAAAAATGTATTGATGAGATTGAGCTCAAGAATATAAATGTGAGTAGTTTGAATCATCTCAATACTAATCTCCTTCCCAACTAAATTGATTTGGGAGAAGAAGGAACGGGAATTTTCTTTGAGAGTAATGTGCAAGCAGCTCCATAAAACCAGCACTTAAAAGTGTGTGGAGATAATAAATAATGTAAATTCTTATACATGTGAAGGAAACTATGTGGTGGATACTCTGTAATACTCAACCTGAACCTGAGCTCCGACGTCTTGGAGTTGTTGAATTATTTTCAGCTGTGAAGAGTGATTTGCGACTCAAAATAGTTCATTTGAATATACACATTGTGGAAGAAAAAGATAAGATAAAATGGAAATGAGTTTTGGACATGCTCACTCAAATGAGACTTCCGTCGTGTGTGATGGTGGCCTATGCTGATACTGATGATGATATAATAATATATAGAGTGACATGAGACAACGATTCAATAAATACAAATGACAAAAATGATTAGATTCTTGTGAAGGTCACACATGGTCGTGGCCTAACCACTCAACGTATATATGTTGATGCATTATTGAGTAATAGCAAGTGAAGTGATTATGTGAAAAGAAATACTTTAAGGAATCGGGGAAGGACTATGTACCCTGTTGATTAAATATGTTCACAAAACGAATGATTTTTATTAGTAATATTACCGTGTTGGTAGTGGAGTAGATGAAAATAATGCTCCACTATTCTTGTGAGGTTTGTTTTTTATTGTCTTCATTATATTGATTTAAGGTCGTTGTCCTCAAAGTTACGCATTGTCTCAACTGTGTTCCTGGAATGAGTGAAAAATAGTGGTGTCATTAGCACCGATTGAAATTAATAATATTGTGACTAGCAGTCTAGCTCGTAATATTTTTTTATAGCTGTAATAAATTGGATATTTGGGATTCATGAGACCTTGCAACCAAAACTCAAGTGAAAAATCATAGTGATAGGGCATGGTATATTTGGCACATGTTGAGCTAGAGCATTGTTTTGTTTACTTCCGTGATTATGCAAAAGAGTTAGTTGGATTTGCATGATGATGATGATGATGAAGTGCGCTACTAACTTTTCTCCTTTTGTGGTTCCAGATTCAAAATAATAATGAAGTAGTCAGATAAGCTATTACCATCGCCAAGATGTCACAAAGAGTGAAAAAACCTGGCCGATCAGCAGATGATAGCCAAGGTAAGCTTGGATTGAAGACGTCCTTGAATTTTATAGCTTTCCACGTGTGCAATTCATTTGCATATTGTAGTTTATACTACTACTATAATAATGTGTGGTGTGTTTTTCCTCATAGGGAAACGCCGTCGTCGGCGTCCCTCTGGCTCAGACGCTGATGAAGATGGGACACGGTCGGGCTCAAACTCTGGTGGCAATGGCTCACTAACCGGAATGTGGACGCCGAGACACTTAAATGATCTCAAAGTGTCTTCCATCTACAATCGAAACTCAGCAGAGGCTCCAGCTGAGGTACCCAAGACCATCTCAGTAATCTCAGAACATTCCTTTTTTCTTACCTTACTCAACATTTATTTGCTTATTGCATATTTATCATTATTATTTACAAAAACAAATCAACTGCTCACAAACTGTACATTATACTGCTTGGCTGCTTTTATGCTGTAATTTGTTTTTTTCTACTTTTCGTTGACACGGTTTGAAACTAGTAATATTTAACTTGGTGTCCTTACTCATCAGTTGTACCGCAAAGACCTGATTAGTGCAATGAAACTACCGGATAGTGAGCCACTTACTCCAGAAGAGTACTGGCTGATAACCGACTCGTGGAAACAGGAGTGGGAGAAGGGAGTCCAGGTCCCTGTTAATCCAGAGTCATTACCAGAGCCGGAAGTGAAACTCATCACGCCTGTTGCTGATAGGAGTCATGATTTCAGGCTGTATGATATTCACATTTTTTCCTTCTCTTTCAAATTTGTTTGGGAGATAATTAGCTAACGCCATTATCCTGTTTTTTGTTTCTAGTCCAAAGAAGAAATACGTCAGAGTAACACACGATGACTTTTTTAATCCGGATTACCATCAACTTGTGTCGACAGCAGCACGCGCAGAGAAAGTTTGTAGCTATGATCTGGATGATGTGGATGCTGCGTGGTTGGGTAGCTCCAATGCGGACAGGGCTATGCAAAATCTAACTCTCATATCAGAGTTTCTCATGGAACAAGTAATTGAAGAGCTGGAACTACAGTGTTGGGAGCAAGTCCAAACCATCTTGAAGAGTCAGGAAGGACTGGGCATTGAGTATGATGAGAATGTCATTTGTGATGTTTGTCGCTCGGTGAGTCTAATATTATGAGCATTTAATAATAACAGTAATTAGAAGGAGCAGCTGTGTGGATTTCATTGAAATCATGTAATAATCCTGTTCTCATTTGCGACTAATAGCCCGAGTCAGAAGAAGGAAACGAAATGGTGTTTTGCGACTCTTGTAATATCTGTGTTCATCAAGCTTGCTATGGCATCACTACCATTCCATCGGGTTCATGGCTTTGCAGAACTTGCAGTAAGTAAACCATTATATATAATGTAATCTTGATTGTTACAGATTGATGTTTACATCATAATAACAATTTGTATTACTTTTACAGCGCTCGGTATCAAACCAACTTGCGTTCTTTGCCCAAACATTGGAGGGGCAATGAAGGCCACAAGATCTGGTCACACGTGGGCTCATGTTGCATGGTGAGTATTTAATATTTATTTGGCAATAGAACCTTGTTCAAATCTTATCAAATGTTGCTTTTCGCTTTCGTTTTTAGCTGCCATTGGATTCCAGCAAGTAAGCCATTGGATCTGTTGAGAAGATGGAGCCCATCACCAAAATCTCTGCAATTCCTGTAAGAACCATTTGCAATTTCCCTTATAGCAATTTCTTCTCCAAACTTTTAACCAGTTACACTCACTCTATTTCTCATCATTTTACTAACAGCAAAGCCGATGGTCACTTGTCTGTGTCCTCTGCAAAGAGAAAACCGGTGCGTGCATCCAGTGTTCAGTAAAAACATGCAAAACTGCGTACCACGTCACCTGCGCATTTAAGAATGGGCTCGAAATGAAACCAATCATTGTGGATGAGAATGCAGAGGATGGAATCAAGCTCAGGGTATGTCAAGTTAGTTTTAAGGGGTTATATTATAAAATAAATTGATAACCTTAGACTGGAAGCTTCATATAATTGTTCTGCAACTACTTGTACAGTCTTACTGCCAAAAGCATAGTGTGAACACCAAAAAGGACAAGCCACAGTCCGGATCTGAAGAAGATATTGAGAAGAAGAAGCTAAAGGCGATGACTGCGGAAGAGAGGAATCAAGCGAGAGCCGAAAAGTTGCAACAAATTGAAGCAGAATTTTATAAATACGTGAGACTTAAGGACGTTTCTCAAAATTTAGCTGTGGATATGGATATTGTGATCTTAATATTTAATTATTGGAAACTAAAAAGAAAGGTAAGCCGCAAGTTTCACTCTTTTTTCATATTATAAATAAAAAATGGTCGTGTATACAACAAAGCACATTTTGTATAATTTTTGTAGTCACTTAATAATCGGCCATTGGTACCACCACGACCTGAAACAACCCAGCTACTCACACAACAACAAGAACAAGATCTCGAACAAATGAAAATGTTTGTGCAGCTGAGACAAGATCTTGAACGGGTAAGTTGCCTTTTTTCTTCTAGTTATGCGCAGATTTTGGTTTTGATGGAAGTATTTTTGACTTATTATATTCCACTAATTAATTTTAGGTACGCAATTTGTGTTATATGGTGAGTCGTCGTGAAAAGTTATCGCGTAGCTTCTTCCGCCTCCGAGAACAGACTTTCCAGAAACAGTTGGTTCTTCTCACTGAGAAAAATGACTTGAGTGCTGACGATCGACAAGCCATTCTTCATGCGAATCACGGTCCATCAATATATGATCAGTTTTACTCTCACTCCTCATCATCAGCAGGAACTACTAAATCCAGTTTACCTGACTACGAAGCTCTGATATCCCTGATAGCTGGGGTTGATGCTAAGAAAGAACTCCTTGTGAATGGTGTAATAAAAAGTAGAAAGTCTAAACTGTTTGACCCTTCAACCTCAGCGGCTAGCACAAGTAGCAAACCTGTTGCTAGCACATCCGCTGCTGCGGCATCTAATAATAGCAGTGCGGAAAACAATGCTAATTCTAATGTATCAACTAACGCAAGTAGTAGTAGTGCTAGTGCTAATGTGAATAGTGTAAGTACTGAAAGGACGGGAGCGAACCCCTACAAAAAGCAATTTGTTAATGGTGCAAGACGCCGAAATCTACTGGGAGAAAGTGGCTCAAGTCATAGTGAAAGTGAAACTAGTGAACGTGCAGCAACTGGTGGTAGCACTGCAGCAGCAACTGCCCCAACAGCCAACAAGAAAGCTGCCACTGGAAAAGGAGCAGTGGCGGCAGCAGCAGCTGCTGCAGCCCACAAAAAGGCTAAAGGAATCGGAAACCACTGTCGTATCTTTTTGACAGTGATTCCAGTATTGATGGAGGGGCCACTGCTGCTCCCACAACTCCAGTGACGAGCAAAAAGGGTGCAGCCAACAAACTCAAAGGGAAAGTCAAGGGTAAGACGATTGTGAAGAGCACCAAGGCTGTCAAAACCACGAGCTACTTGTCTGACTCTGATGAGCTGGAACTGCCAGTCGTCAGGGGAAAGCAGAGTGCGGCCAGTGCTGCGGGAACTGTGAAAGATGTTCCCATTTACTCTGACTCGGAGTCAGAAGATGCAAAACCTACCCTGACCACACCAACCAAGAAGGAAACGAAGGCGAGCAAAGCTGCTGCTGCCTCTGCAGCGAAAGAGAAAGCAACAAAGAAAACAAAGTTCGATGTGCAGCATGCTGCTGTGGCTGCAACAATTTCCTCAGCTATTGCTAGCAAGCAAGCAGCAGCAGCGGCGGCTGCTGAAGTTTCTCCGGATGTCAAGTCGTCGAAGAAAGTGAAAGGGGACAACAAGGCGAGCCCTGTTGCACCTCCAACTACATCACCCAAAGGCAAGGGCAAAGCCACCGGGAAGAAGGGGAAGAACAAAGGGTTTGATCCAACTGAGCTCATTGTTCCTCAACGGGAAGCAGCTAAGAAAGCAACAGAAAGCATTCGCTCTGTTAAACAGAAAAAGGAGCAAGCTGCGCTTGATACGATTGAAGCCGTGGCAACAGGTAGCACAGCAGTTACTCCAAAGGAGGAGAATTCTCCATCCAAGGATAAAACAAAAGCTTCAGCAGCAAGCATTGTATCAACGCTTTCGGATTCTGATACAGAGGAGAAAGTTTTCAAGCAGCCTGTCACCAAAAAGGGGGAGAAGGCCAAGAGCCCAGAAAGGAAGAGCTCTGGAAAGGGAGCCAAGAAAGCGGCAACAATATCAACTTCAGCAGCAGAGGAAGCTGCAGGAACCGGTGATGACGAGTTTGATTTTGATGATAAAGATGAGGCATCCGCCAAGAATGTGAGCTACGTTCCCCAACGTCAAGCTGCCAAGAAGGCTGCGGAGCATATTCGTAGTGGTCTCAGTAACATTGTTGCAGCCCGACTAATAATTGAGGATGAGATGGAGCTTGCGAGGAAGAAGACCAAGCTGGAGAAAGGAGCTAAAGGTAAATCTCCATCAAGAAAATCAGATGATGAAGAGGCTGACAGTGAATCTCGACTTGCGGCTGAAAGCGCCAAGATTGAAACAGCAGTGGCTGAGGCTGCAAAGAAAGTAACGAGCAAAGAGCGTGCTCCAGTGAAAGGTAAGGGATTTATTTTATGGGTGCAGGTTTTTTGTTACTGGGCATCAAGGTTTGCTGACCATTTTTGACATTTGAAATGACACCATATGTACAGGTGGTCTCGGGAAAGCTGGAAAGGGCAAGAAGGAAGGCCTTTCGAGTGAGTCGGGTGATTGTGGCCTAAAAGCGGCTGGAGTGAGTAAGAAGCTCGCGGCCCTTCGAATACCTGACTCCCTTCTTGACAAGGGGTCGCAGTCAGCCGTCAAGAAGAAGACCGGGTAGCAGAAGTAGCAGCTCAGTAGCAGTGGAGCAGCGTGTAGTAAGTAGCTCAGGAGCTTCGCTCAAGCTCCAGGCCGCCCTCCGTCATCCCTCCTTCCTCCCGATCTTACCTCCAGCTGAAATCTGCGTCCCAGAGCCCAGTCCTGTTGTTACCAAAAAGGCTTCCAGTAACCAAGTCATCGCCTCCGTTGCATCAAACTCGCAGCCGCCGTTCGCGCGCAAGACACGGGCCCACGTAGGGGGGGAAAAAGGGGATCTCTCTCTTGT